>JAAGAY010134743.1:0-45925 GCA_011801015.1 Ardeotis arabs | reverse complement strand
TTTTTTTTTTTTTTTTTTTTTTCCCCCAGCTGAGACCTCTTCGTGATTGCTTTGTCAGTTTTAAGTGGCGTTCAGAAAGTTCGGTCCTCCTGGCTGTTTTCTGGTTGAGTTTCTGAGCGCTGTTTTCCTTTGGAACCACAGGCATCTGTAGGGCAAAGCAGTGTTTGTGAAACCTGCTTCCAGTCAGATGCTCGCTCTGTGCAGCCCGGAGCGGGCAGTAGCCGGAATGAGCACTTCGGCAGCGTGCTGTCATCGTGTACTTGCTTAACAGACGACTAAACTCTTCCGCAGGTGAGGATCTCTTTCTGTCTGAGGGGGGAATAACTCTTCATTAGTCCCCAAGAGTTCCTGAAAGAGAAATGGAAACCTTTCATGCCAGAATTGCTGGTTTGTCTAGCTCCAACGCATGTGTACTTACAGACTGATGCTGGATTCCTTCCAAAATCAGGAAAACTTAAGCATTTTTCCTTGCCGGAACTTTCTGCATTTGCAGACTTTTCTTGTCACCAGATACGTTGATGACTTTTGTTCATTTGGAATTGACAACTGTAGCCAAAGTAAATGTTATGTACTGTCCAAGTCAACGCTGCTGTTGATACTGAACTTTACTCAGGCTTAGGAAGTTCTTGAAGCTGGGCATAACTAGAAACCCTAGTAACACATTATTTATGTTTTCAGGACTGTAGTCTGGAGTTCTGTAAATACATGAAGGATGTCATAGAAATTTGATCGGCCTGTGGTTTGCAGTGTTAGCTAGAGACTCCCACAACTGTAGGTCTTCAGAGATTAATTAAAAGGTGAAATAAAACTTTATAATACACTTGCTTTTAGGAAAATCGCATATAAAGAAATAGCGAAGAGCCATACACTTGTCAAGGGGTTGCGAAGGCTAGTGGAATGTGTTAAGGTGGCTGGGGAATCAATCACCAGGTCACTTGGAAACTTTGATCTAGAAGCTGCAGTTCAGACTGATGATGGTTTTCCAGGCTTGAGAAGTTTCATGCCAGCAAGCTGTGCTTTTCAGAAGAGTGAGAGAAAGAAGAGAATTATTGAACAAAAATTATTTGGTAACTGTTTTTTGGGGCCTTTTAAAAAAAGAATATCAGGGATATCGGTAGTATCAAGAATGTTTTGTTGTGGAGTGACTTGGAAACAGGTTTGGGTGGGGTTTCAGCCTGTGATTGAGAGTTTTAAAATTTTCTTTTGAAAAGGAACTTCCTCTATATATAGTCTTTTAATATTTTTGTTAATGTCTATTTAAATATCTGTTTTTCTTGAGTAACAATAACTTTTATTAAGTCATGTTTCACTTCCTTGGAATAGTTGATACCATAAATTCGCTAGTTCTCCAATTGTCTATAGACTTTTGGCAGCACTCCAAATTCTAGTGTAGGAAAGCCTTCTTAAAAAATCTTTCTTTGATTCTTGTGAGGTAGTAAAGAGAGAATGTATCCTGCCTCTTCTCGCTAATTTCACTGCTCCACTACCCCTTTCCCTTTCTTGGAGGCTGAACATAGAGTCAATAGGGTTGTGAAATGTTGCATGCTTTTTTTAAAAGTTTGCATACTTTTAAAAGTCTACAATATGCTCCATTTCACAAATGTGAAATTTAAAACCGAAATCCAGTAAAACTACAATCTGTCTGAATGCTATAGATACTAAGAGGGTGCAGGAGTAATACTAGCTTATTATTTAGAAGTTGGGTGGCAATGCCTGCTGGTGTTTTGGCTGTTTAGCTAGAAAGCTGATACTGTGTTTCAGTGACCAGAGGCACAGAGTTCAAGTAGCTCAAGTGCTCTTGCATAGATCTAGAGATACTCGTAGAAGCTTTGCCCTTGGTTCTCTAAAAGTTGCTACCGGTTAACTTATCTGAAAATAAATACTGGGTTGTTGGGCTGTGGAATGTGGCATTGTATTTTATGCAAAGTCGATGGGGTTGCTTCATTTGAGGTGGACTTTCTGACTTGCCGCACTTTGTAGCAGCAGGCCATTAAGTTATGAAGTTAACCCTTTTTCACGCGGACAGTTTCTGTGACAGCAGTCCAGGAGAGAAGAATCTGAAATAAGCATCATTTACACAGTTACACAGAAAAGTTTGCTTGTTTGTTGTTGTTTTTTTTAGCAAATATGTGTTTGTACTCAAACTGATACACTTGGAGCATTGACACACATGCTGTTACATACTCCATCTCAAATCTCAATTCATTTGCCTTAGAATATGAGGAGTTCGAATCGCGGATGGCTAAAAAAATTCAGTATTAGTGTCTGAGTGCATTAAACAATTTGTTTTGTGGCAGTACTGTTAGTCTTTGCAGTTATTGACCATGTGAAAGTTGCAGTGTATTTTGTTTTGATAGCTAAATAAGATGTGGTGGCAAAAATCATTGTGTGTTAGAGATTTAATAGGTTTTTAAAATCAATTTTTAGAAATCACAGTAGTAACTTGTAAGCAGGCCGTTTGACTTTGGGTTGGTAAGGTGTATACTTATCCAGAATTAACAGCAGGTAACAAAGTGGTGGTTCTGTCAAAAGTCACAAATTGGAGATTCTGCAAGGTTGAGGTTACATGTATTCGTGTAATGCCTGAACTACCAGTTAGTTTATGTGCAATGCTGACCAATCTGTTTTACAATCTGTCAAATTTACATGGGTAAATCTTTATTTCTCAACCTTTGGTGGAAAGAAATTCAGGAATGTGGTCCTATTTGCATATATTAGAGTTGCAGAGTGAGGCCCTCATGTGCAAATGCTTGTGGATATGTAGCTACCAAAATAATTGAATTTACATACTGGCTTCAGAAGATTAAAGAAACAAATAAAGATTAAAGAAACACTGATGTGTCAAAAAAAGCTTCCTTTGAGAAGTAGGATTGGAGTAATTATACTGTCTCCCACTGATAATTTTTTTTTTTTGGGGGGGGAGTACTGTGTACATTGTTTATTTGTTTTGGTTTTGGCTATTTTAGGTAGCCAAAGTTTAATTGCTAGCATGTTAGAGAATACGACCTTTCATAAATTTGGTTGTACGCAAACAGGGCACCCAGACTGTCCTCAGGTACCATCTTTGCCACGTCTACTTCACGGCTTTGGCTGTTGGCCATAGGGAGAAAAATGCCCCAAATCTTTTTCAGTTTTGTTAAAAAGGAGTGGGGCAAGGGGCAGGGGTGAGAACTTTGATTATTCAGTTTCTTACCTTAGATACTCTTGACTTAAAACTGTGAATTGAGCTTGGGAGTAATTTTGGTCTTTGGAGCTAAATCTGCATATATGGAAATATTTTTTGTATTTACTTTAAAAAGAGCATAAGAATTAAGAGTACTATAATTTTTCTCTTGATGCAAAATATACTTAATATAAATTTGCTATTCATAGCTTTTTTTTTCTTTCAGAATTGTCAAACTTGCATATTTGTGATAAGTGGTGGTGCATTACATTTTCAATATGAAACTGGATTGTAAAGGGTGCTTTTCTGCTTCTAGAATGTCTTGCTGTTCTTTGCAATAGTTACTGTGATGTTTAGAATAGCTTTGTGAATTCTGCATCAAAATATCTTAAAAGAACTTCACCAGAAATATCAGTGTCTGGTTTTATGCTTGTGTAACTTAACTCTACCTGTTGCTGTAATGCTAAACAGTTTTACTTCCCATGTTAAGTTGATAAATAATCCTCAGGTTTTTTCTTTCTCTCTCTCTTTTTTTTTTTTTTTTTTTTTTTTTTTTTTTTTTTTTTTTTAACAGAAAATTTAAACAAGTGACATATAGTTCCTTGGGGCAGGGATGAAGCGAGTTGACCTGAGGAGATAGATCTACCTCTAAAAATAAAGTGCTTCTAAGAGATTATGAAGAATTGTGAATATTGCACATAAAATAGCTGTATACATACACTTTTTCCTTCCCCCTCAACCTGAAACTCTGATGATTGAATGGGAAAGATATGCCCTGTAATGGATAAAAAAATCTGTGTTGCGAGTTTAATTTTTGTGCCTCTATGTGATGCTATCTTTCCTCTTTGCATGAGTTTACTCGTAAGAGGGGAGGAGGCAACAATCCTGAGATTTCTAATTTCTTTTTATGAGACCCAAGTAATCAGTCTATTCTCATTACTGTCTTTTTAAGTTCAGTTTTGGGGACTACCAGAGGTTTAGAATGAAGAGTCTAAAGTTTTTTTTCACAATGTTCTTCTGAGGCTTTTTCTTCTCAGAGTTCTTGTATCCAGAGCAGAAAGCAGAGGCTTTTGTTCGTGTATTAACTTGGAACTGATGAACTTTTTTTGCAGTGACGCGGAGTCCATTAGGAGCTTGCACTGTTTGCTCTCGCTTTGGGTCATTTTGGTTCTCCCCTTGCCCACAGGCACCATGTATCCATTGGATTAAAAAAAAATATTAGAGGGCTCAAAGATGAGTTAGGTGATGTAAGTTTTGAGTTTGCATCAACTGGCAGCATGTGCACAACGGGTTCTTTAGATAGTAAAGGTAGAGAAATACTTTTGTGGAAGTCATGGGAGTGTTTCTGGTTTGTGTTGTCAGTTAATAAGAATATTAGTGTGTCTTGATTTTATATTACAGTATTGTTATGAAGCATTTGCTGATTTTTGGTGTTTCTGCAAGTCCTTTGTTCTGTGAATGCACAGAAGGTATCTTTAACAAAGCAATGAAATATTTAAAAAATAAGCATAAGAATAGCTAGTTGTTTATGAAAGCTTTTGTGTGGAATGTGCAATAGCTGGTGTTCTGTAGGATCAAACTGACATTGTGAAAGGCTCGCAGTCCTGCTGTCAAGTGGTTTTGTGGCAGATTTAATGCAGAGGACTTGTGCTTATATGCAGCTACAGAGTACTAGAAGCAGTTTAAAAATCGGAGTAGGTAGATGGTTTGGAGAATATTGTGAAAAATGTCTAGAAAATAGAATAACCGGTAACATTTATAGTGCTTGAGGTTCTTGTGGTAGCTATCTATTAAGCAGTGCCCTTCTTATCTTTTGTAAATAAGGTACTTGAGAGATGGATTTTGATAGTGTTGTATCATTTTATTTTCTAAGAATGAAAGGTGATATTTCAAAATGTGCTATGTTATTTTCAGTTAACAATTTGATGATCATGAGTACAGAATTTTAATAACAGAAGAATATAAAGCCTACCTGATTTTAAACACTGATTACATTTACGTCACTACAAACAACCCCCAAAAGACTGCTTTCAAGTACAGCAATTGATGGTTTTCCGTCAGCGATGTGAGTATTGCTATTTAGTGTGGTGTTCTCCAGTAAGTTAGCCTGTGGTTTGTGTGTACACACACATGGGTACAGACACATACGCACGGAGGAGGACCAGGTAAGCAAAGGTGAATGTTGTCAGTACAAACTCAAAGCTAAGTACAAAGTTGATGTGGTAGAAAGAAGCACATAAAATGTTATTTAAAAATTGTATGTGCACTATATTCCCTTCCTGATTGGCTTTGCATCTCAAATTCCTTCTTATGTTTTTGAAAAGTACTTTGGTCCTTATGCCTGTACTTTATTCCACTTCATCCACGTTTCAGTATTCCTGGTGTTTTAATTATTATTATTATTTTTTTTTTTCCTTATAATCTGTCATTAAATTTACTGTTCTTGGCTTACTCCTTCTCCCCGGATTCCCCATTATTTCCCTCCCAGTGCCTGAAAAAATTAAGGACCTGTGTGTTAACCATGTGTGAGTTTTCACTCTAAGTGACTGGTCTTTTTAGACTGCTGGTTCTTGGAGATGTAAGCTAGTGTTACTTACAGTGCCCTGTGGGGTGCTGTCATGAGGATGTGTATTAGAAATGATTTATGCTTTACAAGGTATGATATTCTGTAAAAAGGAATCTGCAGAAGAAAGGACTCTCTGGTGACAGCTGTGGGAGGGAAGGAAACCAGTAGTCAGAGGTGAGGTCCAGGCTAGGAAACGAGTGGACTGCTATGGTAGACCCTCAGCAGTCTGGGACTAGAAGTACACCAGGGAAATGTTGGGGTTGGTGTGGTAGAAATCGTGATACTGGAAGGCCTGCTTTTGGGTCCTCTATGTTTCCATGCTTGAAGGTGACTGGCAATATTATTTGTTCTCTGCTGGTGTTGGGTGGTTTGGTTGGTTTGATCTCCCCCCCCCGCCACTTGCCCCAGTCCCTGTTGGACTTAAATAGATGTTGCTAAGGGACGCAAGGCCTTTGGGATTTTCCACTGTGTGTGGTGGTCTGAAAATCATGTAGACTTGGAGTATTTGTATTTCTAGCCTTTAGTGCTGAGTGCCTTTGTTTTGTTTCAGCTGATACAGAGGAGGACCTCTGAATTTACTGTCTAGTTATCTATATGCCCTACTAAGGATGCAATTCAAGATGTCAGTGAAGATATTTAAGGTAGGTAGTCTGAGTCGTAACCAGGGATCCTCCAGGCAAAGAAGAATTAGTACTTGGTATGCAGACAGCAGTAAAACAGAGTTAGTGTGTGTATATTTGTATGCAGTTCGTACAGGCATATGAAATGGCCAAATGTCAATGAGACACAATAGAATCTAAGTCCTGTTGCTAATTTGTGGAAATTTACAAGAACAAAAAACCAATAATGAGTCCAAACCTAGTAGGAAATAAAACTTTAAAAGTAGCTTTACAACTGCCTGAAAGGAGGTTGTAGGGAGGTGGGTGTTGATCTTTCTTCCCAAGTGACAAGTGATAGGACGAGAGGAAACAGCCTCAAGTTGCGCCAGAGGAGGCTTAGGTTAGGTATTAGGAAAAATTTCTTCACTGAAGAGGTTGTCAGGCACTGGAACAGGCTGCCCAGGGAAGTGGTTGAGTCACTGTCCCTGGAGGTATTTAAAAGGTATGTAGATGTGGTGCTTAGGGATGTGGTTTAGTGGTGGACTTGGCAGTGTTAGGTTTACGGTTGGACTAGGTGACCTTAAGGGTCTTTTCCAACCAAAATGATTCTATGATTTTATTCTTTCAGTTTTCATATGTCAAGTTTGAATTGAAGTTTCATGGGAGTGTTAGATGCATCATGACATTAAGATTGAGCCATAATATCAGGAGGTAAAGAACGCTTGTCTGCGTCTACTGAAGTATCTTAAATTATTTACTTGTGGCAATAAAGTGTGAAGAGGTGTGTGTATGTGTGTGAAGAAGAGCTGTCTTGTTTCTTTTTTCATGGGAGGACTGTATTTGGGAATCTGTGATAAATGCTGACTGGAAAGTGAGTAAGCAGTTTCTGAACCCTCTTGAGTGAAGAAAAGCATCATTAGCCTGGCAGATTGTCAGCAGCAAATAGTATGTTCATTTTTGGCACAAAGCTGTTGATAGCAAATAAAGAGACTTTCCTTTCTGTTTAGAATAAAAGTGAGGAGGGACTGATTATCTCTCAGCAGGTTGATATTGTTCTTTTTAATCTTCATGTAAGACAAATGCAATGCTTTTGACAGAAGTCCTTGTATGTTTTATTAAAAATTAAAAATACTTTTTAGTATACTGATAATCTGCATCCACCTACATAACTAACTTTTCTTTAAGTAATAACTTTATTATTGTTGCAAACTATTACAAGCTATGTATAAACTACTGCAAAATTTCAGAGGTTATTTAAAGATAAAGAGATACCACTATTAAGATGTGTATTAAACTGTATGGAATATGATGAGTCTTCATCCTAGGCCAGGTTTACTTCCCCAGCACTTCGGAAGTACTGTTTTACATCTACTGCTAGTGGTAGTAATATAAGGAAGTAATATTTTTATTGAAAATGTTTATTTACACTTGAATTAGGTGATCTCTAGCTATGTTGAAAATTTTAATAAGCTTAACTTAATGATCTAACTTTAATTTAACCTGAGTAATAACAAAAGCATTTTTCTTTACTAAATTGTTGCTTTCAGTGGTAGGGTACCATTTTTTAATACTCAAGGTCGTTCTCTGTAAGCTTTTAGAATTCGGCTAACACAAGTACATAAATTGTTGATTTTTATATGGCAGTCTGTTTTGATATCTGTAGTAATTTCAACTCCCTTTGGTTGCTGTAAATAAATCTGGTGTATGAAAAGTACAGTGATTAAGAATAGTGGAAAAGTACTACATAAAAATGAAAGGTTATTTAGTAGGAATTGAATTCTTTGGTAGAAACGAGATTTGCAAAAATGTAAAGATGTAACTGAAAAAGTTAGAAGTAATGTGAAGACCACAGTCTTTTCCTCACAATTTCTCATCTTAATTTGTAGTCATTTCATCAAGGTTTGCAGCAGCTCAGTATGTTTTGAAATTGAATGTGCATATTGGGTGCTTTAGTAATTTCCTTCACTGCAAATATGCTGTATTACAACTCACTTCATATTCCATTTGCTGTTGACCACGAAATTGACAAAAGTCCTTACCTGTTTCCACTTTTAAACTTCCCTCTCTGTATTTTTTTCCTTTATTGTGTTTAACTTGAAAGCTTCAACATTAATTTACTTGGGTGAGGAATACTGTGGGTAAAGCACTGGCTAGGGATTTGTAATAATTAGATTCTGTTTCCAAGTGTGTCGCAGGGCTGCTGTTTGAGTTTAGAGAAGTTTGGTTATCATGGTGTGTTTTCGTCTGCGTTGGGGATGAAGCTGTTACTGTTTCTTTCTTAGGTGTCTTTGCTTGGTAAACTTTTCTTGTGTTTATGTCCTTGCACATACATAATGTCAACTGTTACAGAAGTTAAAGTATGCAAGATGATACTTTAGGATACATGCAAACACTTCGTTGAAAAATACTTTGTAGCAGTTGAAATGAATAGCAAATAGGTTTTATGTGCCTTATATTAGGATGGAGAAAAGGTAAATGTATTTTTAAGTGTCCCCATTTAAAAAAATTCCATTTAAGTGGCCACATACAATCATCCCAGCTGATGCATAGCCTCACTTTGCCTAGTATCTGTGAAATTGCTTTTGTTGGAAGAAAATCTCCTTTATTGTATTTAAAAAAAAAAAAAGGATAAATTATTAATAAAAAGTAGGTAGAAGCAGACTGTAGTACAGCAGCTAAAGTATTTTTAAAGGATCATATTAAAAGATTAAAAAGTTAGAATCTTTAGTGTATTGCTGTCACGGGAATAGAAATTTGAATGATTAACCCAAATCTATTTATAGCTGTTTTCTCTGAGTTAATCTTCCTGTTCCAGTTAACTTCTAGGTAAATTTTATGAGGAGGAGAGAGCAATTTTTGCCTTAGTCTATTACTGCAGCTAATCATTTTACTGTCCTCAAGTTACTTTCTTTTTAATGTGAATTTCACAAATCATGTTGCTATATTTTCAGATTTATTTGTACTTTGATAACTTGTCACCGTTTATTGCATGCAACTACAGGATTTAAAGAGGCCTTCATCATTTGGTGGCTCCTTTTATCTTCCTATCACTACTTGCTGATTTTTAAAATACTGGTATATCTACTGCTTAAGACTGATCGGGGCTATTGCCTCATGAGAATGAGAGATGCAGACTGTGTGTGCTATGCTGATAAAGCTCAAAAGAGCCAGACCTAATACGTACTAATTATTATGAAAACTTTCCATCCTCTTGATGCTAAAAGTTGCTTCTTCATTGTTTAATTGGGGCTTGTTGGCCAGGATAGTAGCATGCTACTTTTACTGTGCTTTTAAACAATTTGTGGAGTAACAAAGGATTTCAACTTATGTAATGGCAGTTTTATTGAAAAACAAGCAATAGACCCCTTATATAAGAAGGAGTCTTCAGAAATGGCAGCATTCCTGAAACTTTCAGCTTCTACATTTTGTTGATTAACAGACTCAGTTAACTTGAAGAAGGATTTCTTGGGGTGTGGTGACAAATTAAATTATGTAGGTTTTGTTTAATTTTCTGTTGTTCTGTGATGTGCTTTTTTTTTTTTCAGTTATTTACTTGTGAGAAGTAAAATAGGATTCTAGAAGGGCTTTGTTTTCTTTCTGACTTATCATGAGAGAGAACTTGAAAGGAGCTAAGGTAAATATTTTTCAAGTCTTTCCTCAAGGCTTGCGCCCTTTGCGAAATCATTCTCTTGCTGTCGAGTGTTGTGGTGAGAAATTTTTATCATGGTCAAACCATTATTGTCTGTGTGAAAACTGAAAATCCTTTACTTTCATTTGGAAGAACTGATTTTTTTTTTTTAATTTCTGATTTTATGGCATAATTTAAGAATTCCTTTATTAATGGCAAATGCTGCTGCTCTAGTACTCTTCTATGTGTCTGGGTTTATATACACCTTGTCTACTGCTGCTACTGTTGTTTGGAGGTGAAGCAACATGGTCTGGAACAGAAAGTTGTTCTGACACAGTGAAGTGGTTGAGAAAAGAAAGTCTCGCTAGGGGTTTACTCTGGAAGAAGGAGGAGCTCATTTATCAGAGGAAGAGAGTGCTTTCAGGTGCCTGTTACCAGAAGCTGATGTAAATACTGATCTCGTAATCAGTGGTAGCAGGAGGATAGATACATTCTCCAGAATGCACATGCTGCCTCTTCTCCTCGCTTCTTCCACACTTTGCCTGTGAAAATGTCAGAGAACATATCATTTTCAGTCTAGCCTTTAGTCTTGTGGTTTTAGAGATATTACACAAAGTTAAGAGGGTTGTATTTTATTCTTTCCATCTTGTTGTTTAATGGTTCCTCTCAGTGTCAGGAATTGCTTTGCAGTTTGATCATATTGAATACGGAATTACTCACAATCTGGTTAGAGCAGTTCTGTTCAGCATAGTGTCTGCGGATACTAAGGGTAAGAAGTCGTTCACCTGTGTTAGGATCTGCCAAGCAGGCTGCTCTCTTTGTGGAGGAAGCTTATTCCACAAGTATTTCTGTGCTCTGCTGGTGCTGCTATCACATGGGGTCATAGCTGTTGCTACTCTTTGTGCAAAATTCACTGCGGGGAATACACATGGCAATGTACTGAAAAGGATACTTAGCACAACTTACAGCCCTAGTACTACTCTGTTCTACTCACAATTTAGAGGTAAATTTCTCATTGCAGTGTTCCCTGACTCCACAAAAAGCATTTACTTCTGTCAGAAATAAGCCTGTAGAAAAGAGAGTTCTTCAACCTGCTGAAACCTTCATTAATGAAGGAAGCTGAAAAATGCTACATAGTCTAAATTACTATGCTGAGCATTGCAGCTCATGAAAGTAAAGGGTTTTTTTTGTGGTTTTTTTTTTTTTTATATCAAGTGTCCTATAATTTTAGGTGATATATCTAAAAGCAGTGTAAAACATATGAGTACTATTCAAATCTGACTTTTGGAACACTGGCCCAGGTTGCCCAGAGAGGTGGTGGATGCCCCATCCCTGGAAAAATTCAAGGCCAGGTTGGACAGGGCTCTGAGCAACCTGATCTGGTTGGAGATGTAACTGCTCCTTGCAGGGGCATTCAACCAAATGACCTTTAAAGGTCCCTTCCCACCCAAACTATTCTATGATTCTAATCTAAATCCAGATTGTAACTGTTGATTTCATGGGAGAAGGGCTGTCTTTTGGTGTGTGGTGGGTTTGGTGGTGTGTTTTTTTTGTTTGGTTTTTTTTTTTTTTCTGACAGCCCTCCCACCCCCAAACAGCACCTTTTTTCTGACAGCACCTCCCACCCAAAACCCAGCCAAACTTCAATGAGCAGAGCATGATAGCTGCATACTTGTTGAGTTATTCTTCCTGGTTTTGATACATAGTAAATTTCATAAAGAAACCTGATTAAGTTTATTCATATGGAGGGGAATTTTGGTTTTTAAAAAATAAATTAAGAAATGTTGGTGATGCTAGGAATTATTTATCAGCTCTAAGCAGACAGAATCTTTGATATCCGTGGACTTTTTATTGTTAAATAATGGATGTACCAGGTGATTGAGAAGGTTATAGGACTTTTATGTAAAGCGGCATGAAGGGAGACAGTCTAACAACATATATTGCATTGTAGCTTTTATTATATTGAAGAAAAAGCAGTTAATGAAAGGGATAAAATAATCTTGTTATAAATACAGATAATAATGCAAAGGATTACATTGGAAGCTGGGATGTGATTGTTTAATTTAGTATTAGAAAATTTGGTCTCAAAATCACTCCCGGATCTGTTGTGTATTGTAAACTGTGCACTGATTGCCATTGTACATCATGCATATAGTTAATACTATCTGAAACTAAAATTCAGTTTTCCCCACTCCTTTAAATGCATATCACGTTTGCTGTTGAGCAGCTAATACAAGCAGGAAGGTGACTGTCCTTGCTTTCTTCAAAGTGTGCTCATCCTGCTTCCACGTTCCCCAATCACCCTCTCCCTTTCTGTGTTGTAACACAGTTGGGGTTCTGGGAGGGTCTCTGTACACGCACTGAGAACCTGAATTTGTACGTTCTGGCATATAACATGCAACTCCTTTGATAACAACCTGAGTTTTCAGCACTGGAGTATGAGGCAATAGAAGTCTCGCTACCTGAAAGAGGAGGAAGTGGAGAGCAAGAGCACAGTAAAATGCACAGTGCTTCATTACCTAAAAGAGTTTAAATAGGTTTGCTTTTGAGTGTTGGATATAGCTGATGGTAAACTGCATTTGTTAAATGCTTGAATTTTTCCTTTGTTCACTAAGAATATTTCTTGTGATGAATTTTAGCTCCAGATAGTATTAACTATATGCATGATGTTAGTGATAAAATAATGTTGCTTTTTATCATGTGTTAATATTTGGAATCAAACAGCACGTTGGACCACAGCAGTGTGTCTTTGAGATACACTTAGCTAGACACTACTGTGTTCATTCCTCATCTCCTACAATCCACACTTTGAAGTTTGTTTTAATCGTGAAGAACAAAGCCTTTAAACTAGTATCTGGAGCAAAGTGGGAAGTAACTTCATGAAATGGCTTGTAACAGTTCATTACTGAAAAATTAATTGTTTAGTCTTGGTATTTAACTCTACTAATAAAATTAAATATGCACACACCAAAAAACAGAATTTGGGAACTAAATAGAAGTAAACTTGCATAGTTTCACCATATTAGGCATTTAACAGAATGGAAATGGGAAGTGAAACATCACCATATGAAAGTAGTGAAGAAAATAGACTACACGGAAGAGATCACAAGAAACAGAAATCATGAGTAGTCCTATTAATAATGTTTCAAGTAACTGAATAATTGTGGTAAGATCTTTGCAGAGCCAAGATGAAGACTCACTGTTTTATTTCTCTGTTTAAAATGCAAGTAAATATTTATTCATATAGTAACTTTTAGGTGGAACAAGTGGGGTCTTGTGCAGTGTTCTTCTGTCTATGACACACTAGTGAGTAGAAAATGCATCAACAATCAAGGCGATATTCAAATATCCGGAATTCTGAAGAAATGCCTAGTCAGCGAGACCTATGCGCTTTAAGTCTTTCAGAGTTTAAGCCAGTCAGAGGGAAATGATGGAGGACTTCGTAGACTTTAGAATGTCTGAAAATGGCCTTGAGTTCATTAAATGAATATAAGATTTCTTTATTAAAAAATATGGTGTGCAGGTAATTTTATTCCTTAACAAGTCCTTGTGTTCTGTGGTATGCCCAATAATTAACATAGCTTCAAAAGTAGGTTTTAAAACAAAAGTATGGGGCATAATTGTGGTGTGATACAGGGCCAAAAAAACCAGTGCTTCCCTGACATTTCATATGTATAGGAATTGCTGTGCTGCTGGGAATTAATGCCCCCCTCACCAAAATTTCTGTTGTCAAATACTGTACTGCATGTAATGAAAATCCATGCAGAATCAATTTTTAAGTAATTGCTTGCAATCTGCTTTAGTATTCAGAAAGGTGAATTTTACTAGTATGACTGCTGAGGATGCACAGGGGTTGCAGACCAAGTTGGTTGGCAGTTCATTAACTCTTAGAAACATCTCTGTAGATGTCACGAGGGCTTGTGCAGGGTGGTGGATTTGTCTGCACCTGCCTAAAGCCCTGCTCAGTGATTAAGTTAGCTCAGCCTCAAGCCTTTGAGTGTTACACTCTGTGTGTATGTGTGTGTGCACATAGATATGGATTTCTTGGAAGAGGAGCACCTCTTTTGACTGTGGCTTCTAATTCTTCACTTCTGTAAGCCAGATTTAGCGAAGCAGATTCAGAAAAGCTGCAGCATTGGCCTGGAGGTGTAAGTGGTCTGTGGGCTCTGGGAGGAGCAGAGGGAACTTACATCTTCACACGAATGAGTCTGTTCGATCTAAACTGTTAATTTCTTTGTCACCAGCTTTGGAATTTCTTTGTCACCAACTCTGGAGCTACTGAACCAGTTGTGTAATCACTTGTGCCCTGAACTAGATTGGAACTGGAAATGAGCTAGGAAGTGTTACTCATTTGACTCCATGTTTATGAATCAATATAAAGCAAGTGTAAGCACTTGTTTGTGACTCATCTGAAATTCTAAAAACACTGCTATTTTTATAAAATGGTCATGCGTAGCCTAGGACTTTATGTTTTCTGAACTGTAGAGTACCCTCAGATCTAGTACATTCTCCGGCTCAGAATCTCCCCTAGGATGCTTTGGTATTCTGCATTTGTTGTTCTAAGTCATCAGTGTTGGCAGCCAGCTCTCTGTAATACTGCGTGCATTTGCAGGGTCTTCCACTTAGAGGGACTTTGCTAATCTTGATTTCAGCACACTGCTCTCAGATCGGAGAATGATCGGTTGCCTAACAGAATGAGAGAGGAAAAATTTGCCATCTAATGCAGTCTTGTTTTGTTAAGCTTCATTAACAGTGATGCGTTCCTCTTCTTTGCTCAGAGGCATTTCTTTTGAAGGTGGCAGAGCAGAAGAAAAGTGATTGAATCATTGTGGGAAAATAAAAATAAATTGTTTCTGTTTAGGTGTTTAGGTTTTTGTTTGTTGACCCTAAATCATGCAGGTGCTGCCTTGCCATCTGGAAGTATCTGTTCTTTGCTTCTTTAGGTGAAGCTCCTTCATTTTCCAGTGCCAGTAAGAACCCTGAGTCTTTTGCTCTTTTGTTGACTTTATTGTAAGGACAAAAGATTGTCATTTGCCTCACAACTTTAATCATAATTGAGTTCTAAACGACAGTGAATAGGAGAATTACTGGGTTACTTAACCCTGAGCACCATCAGGATATACCACTGTGAAAGAGGCGTTCCCTCCCCCTAGCCCTGCAATTGAATTCAAATTTCAATAACTAACACCCTGTAAGAAATCAGCATTTTAAAAATAAAGAGCTGATGAAAACTTGCAAGATCTTTTTAGTATTGTCTTACAGTTCTAAACTGAAAGGAATTCAGCAGCGTGTATAACCAAGTAAAAATAAAATCTGGTTTGTTGTAAAGCATATTAGTATGTACTTGTGTCAGTATAAATGTCTTTTATATTTTCAAACAAGGCTGTTGGACACTGAAGGGGATTTCACAGAGGTGAGCCACAGCTTAGTGAGGCCAGCTCTCTGAGTAGAGTGAACATGGCTTTGTTAGAGGGTGATTCATAGCAGTACAGCGCTCCTGCTCCGAATCACCCACTGGATAAATGTAATTATGATATTGGGTTCTTCTTAATGAAGACTGAATTCTTAATTTGTGACTGAATTTAGCTTCAAATCATGTTTCTGACTGTTATCCACTTAACTTAAAGAATAACAGTGACCTGTATGTTTTAATTATTCATGAAAATGCTTTGTGGTCTTTATTTTGTAGGTCTTAAGGAGAAAGGCTGTAAACTGACTTGTAGTTCTGACATAGATATTTTTTTGCAACTCAGTTGGCTTAGAGGTTCATATTCTGCAGTTTCTGTTTCTGCTTGGTGGTTGGTTTTTTTAAAATTTTCTGTGGGTATTTTTACATAATGAGAGCCTGTAGCTATATGCATGTTTTGTTTCGGTTAAAAAGATTTTGTACGAGATAGTTGGGTTTCATAGAGCAATTGTGTTCTGCATTTTAGTGTGACACAGTTTAGAAAAGGTTGAGGCTTTTTTTTTTAAAGGATATTGTTGGTTTTTGACCCGCCACCAGTATCTGTGGAAGTAGAATACAAGAACAACACTGCTGTGTGTATAACAGTACGCTATTCCTCATCAATAAAATATTTTTGTCCCTTGATATTATTGTAGAAACAAGTGCCACCTTTAAACGGTCAAAACTGGTCTCTGCCTTTGAAGAGATGCATGCAACAGTATGCAATATATAGGAAATATTTTTTTTCAGATTCAAGCTTTAATGTGCATTTTCAACATTTGCACTAAGATGTAGGGTGTGTGGAAGTCAGAAGTTGCTGTGATTTAGCCAAGTGTGCACTGCTGCAAGTTCTTCCTTTTCTCGCTGTTTTAATTCCTGAACTTGGTTTGCAGTGGTTTAATTACTGATAGTGAAAGTTCTTGAAGAATTTTGTGCCTGTTGTTGTTGAAACTTAGGACTGAGGAAGGAGGGGAAAAAAAAAGTTGCTTTATATTTCTCAGTGTATTTTTCATTTGAAGATAGTTGGTATATTTACTGGTGGTTAATCCTGTTCTTGTCTCAGACTCAGTGGAATAGTGCATTTCTTCCTTGCCATGTGAGTGCTACAGCAGCTAATTCAGCTTGACATTCACTAGTCCAATCTTCAGTGCTACTGAGAGCATGAAATGCACAAGACAGCTTTGAAGGAGCTGAAGATGTGAACCAAAAACTATAAAATACCCTAGCTGTATGTTTCTCTGTGTATCGCTGTCCAAAACATCTGCTAGAGCTCTCTGTGCTGGTCCTGATGCCTTCCTCAGTGCATTCTTCCAGAGTGGGAGATTTATTTGCAGAGAGGAAGATACTCAAGAAACTGCTATGTAATGTCATTCAACCCGCTGAGAGTTCCTTACTCTAAAGCAAACCCAAAGTATCCTCTCTAACAAATGGTTTCTTTGTGTGCTCTGGCAGAATTCACAGAAGAGCCTGTCTGATGGGTCTAGAAATTGTTGTAGAGGACCATAGGACCACAATTAGCCCATTAATTTCTATATGGCATCTTACATTGCTTATAAATACTTTTTTTTTTTTTTCTTTCTTTCTTTGTAAGTGGCCTGCCTCCCTGGCTTATAATTGTTTCTGGTTTTGTGTTAGATGCCACACAGGAGTTTTAGGCAAACATTTCTTGTACGTTTTCCCCTATTCTTCTTTTTGGCCATACATTCATAAGTGTTTCTGTGGACATAAAGGAGGACAGAGGGTAGCTATAGAACTGTAGAAAGTTTTACTTTTTACTGTGCCTGTTTCACAGGCATTTTGACTGCCACCGCACAATTTTATGATTGCTGAATTATTTCATAAGATTGTTAATGTTTTTTTCTAGAACAGTCATGATTTGCATAAAACCAGTATCTATATAATAAAGATGCAATGAAAGGATTCACAAAAGTTATTATTTTGTAAAATAAAACTTCTCATGCAGAAGTTGCAAGCTGAAATGGAATAGGATTTCTGTTAGGTCCCTGGTGGTACTTTCTGTAGAAGTGGTATAGGTGTGGACCCAAGGGCAAGTGCCCAAGGTGGTTTTGTGTTGTGTTTTTGGCTGAGCTTATGATCAACAGACACTCATGAAGGAGGCCCCGCTGGTAACGTCTGGGTGACAGTTCTGTTTTTCCCACCTTCCCCAAAGAGATGCAGTGGGGAAAAGGTGTGTGCTTGTCAGAGGGTCCAGTTTGCGTTCGCTGCTTGAGGCAGTTGCTTCAAGTCTTTGTGATCTTAACTTCGTTCCGAGAGATTATGCTTGCATGTTTCTTCTGTAGTTGTAGTTCTCGCTAGCTGTTTATGGTAAAGGTCAGCAGAGTTTGTACCTTGGTCTGTTAGGTAATGTAGTCACCAGCCTTTGAAAAATTTTCCACTCATGCTTTGAAGGTAGAAAGTGTACTGGCATATGAAAGGTTGACCGTGATGTGATCTGCAGTTATGCTGATAACCATCTCTTGTAACCTCTGTTCTGCTGGTCTGAACGAGAAAGATTGGTTAGCTAAAGCTGCACGCTATCATCCTATAATGAGGATTTGTTTCTAATGCTTAAATATACTAGTGAATAGTTTGTCTGTATGTATCAGAAACATTTTAAGGTCTGGAGGGCTAATGGTTCCCCTAGCTAGCCTCAGCGTGCAGGTAGTTGCAGAGTACCAGCAGGAAGCCTATTGTCAATATCATGTCTGAATTGCAGTGAAGGTGCAAACTACTGCGAGAATAGAGAGGAAAAGGACAGAGTGCTGTACGGAAGCAAGCAGAAATCTAGCAAGCAGGAGACTGTGGAGAACACAGGAATTGATGAACTGTGACAGGAGCTACTCACGATGTACTGGCTTGTTAAATGTGTACAGTTTACAGACCCCAGATATTTTCTGGGCTTTATGCGTGTGCCTAACCCTCAGATTGGGTTGGACTAGATGACCTTTGAAGGTCCCTTCCAACTCTAACCATTCTATGATTCTCTGATTTTTTTTTTTTTTAAGTGCACTGTTAGTCAAGAAATCTGACAACACATCTGTGTTACACATTGTTCCCATTTATGAACTTAATAACATGAGTAGATAGTATGGTATAGGGAAGGAATAAGATCACAGGTTTTTCCAGCGTATCTGTGCTGATACTAGAAAACTCATTGTGCATTTTGCCTATGATTCCCACATTACATTTGGGGGGTTTCTCTGTGGTTTGCTAGCCTCTATGGAAGCAGTTGTTGTTAGGGTAAATTTGTATAGTATATACCAGCAGTGGCATATGTGCAATTTCCAAACACCATTCTTTTGCTATGTTGGTGCTGGTGGATTTCCCATGAAAGGTTTCCTGTGAATTTAGAATGGTGTCTTAGGCTCCCGCCATCTGATTTGTCATCACGTGGCTAGTTAGCCAGAGATCTCTAGAAGGTTGGGATATCCAATTTTTAGTTAAAGTAATAACCTGCTTCTGCCTCAGGGCATGGTACTTCAGACGTACACCGTGTCCCCCTTCTGGCCACTAGCTTCTGATTCTGATTTTTCTGACTCCATAAACACAAATATTGACATGGCTACAAAAGGTTAACTCCAGACTGGAACTTTAGTGTTAAGAGATTCACACTATTCCTTTGTCCTTGAAATTTCTAAATCAGGTAAGGCTGCCTTCGTTTTTCTCTGTCTTACTTTTTGACTGTTGCCTGCTGTAGGCTCCTAGACGTTAATCATGAGAAGTCTCGGGACTGGTTCATACCTTTATGCCCCCAAAAGTTGTGCATTGAGCAGTAATTTAATTTTTTCGGACAGATGGGGCAGCAACTATTTTTCCCTCAAAGCCGCTGAAGAAATGTAAGTTGCTTCCCATGCTGATCCCTAGAGAGATTCTGCTCTGTGTGGGACAGAGGGAATGACAGCCCTCATTTGTACTGTGTTGAGTTCCTACAAGCACAGTGTGGGCTACCTAGTGTGATTTAGAAAAGAAATTGTTTATGGGAGGAGGAGCATAGTAACATGCCTTGTGTTTTGTGGCTTGGCCTACAAACCTGTAGGTACCATCAGTGCAAACTGATAGTACTGTTCTCAAGGGAGTTTTAAATATTTTTTTGTTTATTTCACTTTACTGGGAGCATTGTTTGCAAGGCAGAGCTAAATGGAGATGATATCTTGGCTCTGTGGAGGTACTTTTGGCGTGTACATCTGCAGGATGTTGGTAAGAAGAGACCTATTGAACCTTTCTCCTGCTGTTTCACAAGATGAAATGTGAATAGGAAGATGGGATCACTTGTGATCTCAAACTCAAATTCTCCACAGTAGAAATACAGATAACATTATACTCTTTTTAAAAACAAAACAAAACAAAAACCCCAAAACCAAAAACCAAACAAACAAAATAACAACAACAACAAACAGCTTACAGCCAAGTGTAAACGAAATGTGTTTAGGAGAGTGAAGGCAACTGTATTTCCCTTTCTTTTGTCTTTAATTGCAATGGACCTCTATTGAGCTAATCCAAACTGAGTGTACAAAACTTTAAAAATATTTATACCAGCTAAAAATGTTTTTGATTATGTAATTAATGATTATGATACCTACATTGTTAGAACAAATAGCATTTTCTACGTATTTTTCCTTTTTTTTTTTTTTTTTTTTTTTTTTTTTTTTCTTTCTGATAACCTACCATTTGAGGATTTGACATTAATTTAATTGTTACATTGTGTAATGTGAATATGGTACTATGGTATTCAAAGAAAATGAAAATGTGTGGTTAATTAGATATTTCTGCACAAAAAGTTTATGGAGCTATTAAACCAACTATAAATTGCTGCCTTTGTCATTTGGTTAATTACATTATGTTGTGTTTTGCTTTTGTAGGTCACGTTTAGGTCAACTTGTGGAGCCTTCCGAGAAAACAAGGGTAATAGTAAGAAAACAATGTTTAATAAAAGTACCTTCGCTGCACAGTCAGACTGAAACAGGAACATGTTCTCTGAAGTAAGTATTACAAGAGGTTTTTTTGTTTTCTTATTGCTTGTAAAGTCAATAGCATGGTTATCAGGCTGTTATTGATTTAACTTTGTTATAGTTGCATTAAAAAAAAAATCATTGACTCCATACTAATTTAATTTGATCAGCTGGTAATGTACACTCTTTTGGACTCTTATTGAAGCATCTCCCATTTTGGAAGCAATTGTATCTTATGAAACTTAGATGGGCTTCAGATTTTTCTCGTCTCCTGTGTCTTCTGGGTATGGTTTTGAGCAGGAAGTGGCCTCGTATAGATGTAATTACATATAACCCCTAATTTGCTGGCAAAAGTTGAAGCTCTGCCCGTATCTTCCAGTGAATTTGAATATGTAATTGTTTTTTGGCTGTAACTTTCCGCTCCTGGCACTTTCTGTGTGACTTTGATATTTCTGTTGTCAGTATTTTAATATTTATCTTGTATTGCAGTTCTATCATCCATCAAACTAGTATAAGTCTTCAATTTAAGGATCTCAGATATGTCTTTTCTTCACTCTTTCTAGTTAACTTCTAGCTTTTGTGAATGCTAGGCTGAGATGTGTGTCTCATTTATGATATAAAAAGCTTAGCTACCAAACTCGGGGACTGTCGACTGCACCTTTTGGTACTAGATACCTAAGCATTTATATGCTGATACAGTGTAATTCTTAATTTCTGTGTGCTTCACTTGCTTGAGATGAGGAATGTAATCATTTTAATGTCACCTTGTTTGCATCAGATTGTAAGATGTTTAAACATTCTTGTAGAGGTTAGAAACTGAGAAAAATCTGCATAGTTCTCTGATTCAGATTTTACTCGTGCTATGTGATATGTGAATGTAATTCTGTAGGAGTCATTGGAAATACACTTGAATGCATAGTTAGGAATGAAAAATATCTGGCTATTAGAACTGAAAGGGAGTGGAAAAGGGTTTCAGTTTACAAGTATGTTTTATCATACTGCTTTATTGCCAAGAGGAAATGACTCTTCTTAGCTTCTTCTTTAAAAAGGGATGTGTACATGGTGTCATAATTTGGGTAGAAAAATGTCTGTGAAACCTAGAGAGACAAACTAAGCTTTTCCTACTTGGTATTTTTTCAAAGTTTTTTTTTTTACTGGCAGAGTAAAAAAAATCAATCCACATTTGGATTGATAACTTTTTTTTTTTAAGGCAGGAAATAAATTATTATAAAATTTCAATTAAACGTGGATTTAAAGAGGTTCATGTGCATGTTAGTTCCCTTTCTGTAGGTACTTGGAGCAAATGCTACAATTTTAAGTCAGCACGTGTAAATTTTTATCAGTTCCTGATCTAGGCTGTATGTCAAGTGGCTAGTAAACATACTTGCGAAAGGTTCTTGTGGCACCTGATACTTGAATTCTAACCTCTGAAGTTTTCAGAAACTGTGTTGTATGACAGTAGAAATACGGGTGCCTGTCACAACGTCCAAATGAAATAATACCTATTTGCTGCTTACACAGTTACTTTGACAAGTTAATTCTTGACTCCAGTAATCGAGTTATTGAAACAGATGGGCAATAAAGTTGAAACTGAGCTCTTCAAACAAATAAAATGAAAAATATCCACTGGAGACAGCTTTAGTCATTTTAAATCATTGTATACAGGTTTATGCCAGGCACAAAACTCATTTGTGTGTTTAGTAGCCAAGAAACTTCTGTTCTCCCTCTCTTTTTTTTTAAGGAACTTAGAGAATTTGGATACTATAACCTACGATTGATTCTAATTTGTCCTTTTTGGGGAAATATTCTTGAAACTTCTCTTTTTGGTTTGGACATTTGTCTATGCTTGTACAGATTTCAATCATTACAAAGTATTTTGCAATTGGAATCCTTCATTAAAGTACTAAAAACATCAAAATAAAATCTGAGTAGTGTCTATATTAAGAGATAAAAAGCCAGGTGAAGTTCTTATGAAGTCTTAAAAACAGATGCTGAATCTCACAGCTGGGGAGAAGTAACCCCACGCACGCACCAGTCAGGCTGCTGAAGGCTCTGAAGGTAGCGACGTTGCACTGCCACCAGCCGCTCAAGGGAAACGGTTATTCCCCTCTACTCAGCCAGCACCTCTGAAGCTGAATCCAGAACACCATTTCCAGTTCTGGGCCCTCAAGAACAACAGAGGTGCTCACTAACTGGAGACAGTCCAGCGGAGGGCTGCACTGAGGTGATTAGGGGGCTGCAGCATGGTAATATTTGAGGTGGGGGGTGTGTGTGAGCTTTTTTGGAGAAGATGAGGACAGAAAGATCTTTACTAGAATGTTCCCTGCCTGAAGGAGGATTCTAGAGAAGATGTGGCCAGGTGTCTGAGAGGTAGAGGGAAAGACAGAATGTAAGTGTCAGAATGCACAAGTTGCAACAAAATAAATTCCAATTGAATAGAAGGAAAAACATTTCACTGTGAGGATGGTTAAGCACTGGAGTGGGTTGCTCATGGAGAGTCTCAAAATTAACTGTGCAAACTCCTAAGCAGCATGCTTTAACTTCAGCGTTGAAACTAATCCTGGGACCAGATGACACCCAGAGGTCCCTTCCAAACTTAGTCTGTGATTCTTACGTAATCTTAATTTTTTTTTTTGGTCCTTATGGTGAATGGCCAGGACTACTTTTGGCTTTATTACTGTTAACTTAATGACAAAAGTATTGAATGTGTGCGATTTTTAGGATTAATCTTTTCTACCAGATGGCATTATATTTCAAGTTGTCTTTATAAATAAGTGTCATGAAAAAGATACATGAAATAGATGTAAATATTTGCATTAGACTAGAATTGTTGGATTTCTTTCAATGCTTGTTCAGCATTGAGCAGTCCTGTTCACATAACAAATGGCTGTGAACAGGCACCTCTGAATCTGTGTAGTGGGTGACATTGAAGCTGGTGTTGGAAGAAAGCTAACTGCACAGATTCAGACTGGATTGCTCTGTGTAAGAAACTGACCCAATGGGGAAGAATGTCTAGTCTGATGAAGCGTGTAATTTATTTATTTATGTATTCCCCTCCTTCCTTAAAGGGCATCCTTCTAACTTTTAGTATCCCTAGCATCTCTGTATATGAGACTTAAGCGCAGTCTGCTTATGTGATAGCTGTGTGTTTTGGTTCGTGTGCCCTCCTTTTAGGAGAAAATCTCACTCCTAATTAATTTTCCACTATTTTTAATTATTTCAGGTTTTTACCTCTCTTTCTATGTGCATAAAATCTATCTGCTAGAGAATAACCCTCTTTCCTAGAGGTTTTGATTGAAATATCAGAAATAATTGAAAAGTGAATCTTTTAATCCCTGTGTGAAGAGGTATCTATATATAGGAAAACCTCAATTTCTGATCTTAACTTTTTTAATAGTAAAAAGTCATCTAGCTCATAATTTAGAGATGTAACCTTTTAATAGCTGAAGGAAACAGCTGCTGGTGAAATTTGATGGTCTAGCTCCATTTGTACAATTCAAAGGGAGAGGAAACATTAACCACTTATATATTTAAATATCTTGTAAGTGGAATGTTTACTCCTCCTTTCCTCCCTGTTTAGAGTGGAACAAGTAATTACTCTGAGTGGTAGAATAGGCAAGAGAATACCAGAAAGCAGAATTAGTACTGATTTAATGTTTCCTAGTTGGTTTTTTTTTTTTTTTTTTTTTTTGTTAGACTATTAAGAATTCTTGTATAATTCTTGTATAGCAGTGGGAGGATGGGGACTCTACAGTTTACTTAGTGCAGTAAATCAAGGAAAGCACAACTCCGGATGATTCATGCGTCTTAAGATTCATGACAAACACATTACATAGTCTTTTGAATGATAGCTCAGGCTGTTTTAAAGCCAGACCTTTAGGCTGTAGTTTTACCTACATTTTAAAAAATGAGCTTAAAAACTGTAAAGCAGCAAGCCAGCCCTGGGGCTAGAAGAAACTGTCACTCTTCCGCTACCACTCATCTTGCTTCTGTTTACGCTTTCACTTTGCTGGCACAAGCAGTTACAGAGCTTTGTAGGAAACTGTCTGACTCACCTGTATTAAAATGACATCTTCATTCTGGGTTGAGGTTCAGCTCTTTCTTCTGCTTTCTCCTCCAGTCTGACTGTACAGTCATCTTTCTTCCCTTGTGCCAGCTCTTTTCACCTTTTTTATTAAGCTTATTTTTTTTGTTTTGTTTTGTTTAAGATATCAATGTGAGTATCCCAGCATTTAAATGCTTAGTAGAATCTTTTCTTGATATTAGAACTCAACATATCCTAACATTTCATGCTAACCTTCCCCTAGTATGTAAAACACCTACCGTGATCTGGATTATCAAAAGCGAGTTATCTAGGTTGTGAACTAACCTCTAATCTTCTCACGAATCTTTAGTCTCATCTTACTATCCTGGAGCACGCTATGGAGAATGCGTTGGTCTTCGTGTCAGGTCTCACTCCACCTGCTGCTATTGAAAACTTAATAAAATCTCTTAAAAGAGCTGTTCACAAATCTTCCTAAAGGTGAATGTACCAGATATGTTCTTACAGCCCAGCTGACATAGAGCACTGAATTATTTGACTGGGCTTTTTCCTTGATTTGAGCTTTTCTTCTTCTTGTCTCCATGACTCTGTTGGTCAAGGTATCAAATTAATGGTTACTTGTATGACAGTGCTTTTCTAATCGGCTGTTTTCTTCCATTTCTTTATATTCCCTCCCATCTTGACCATGCAGAACTGGATTCCAGTGACCTGAAAAGAGGTGTTTTCTTGTAGTGGCCCTAGCTTCAGTGTGCTCCAGTGATCAAATGCTTCTAAAGACAACGTCAGACAGTAACATTTAAATGTGAAAGTTTTTCTTTTCCTTGCAACTCACTTCAACTGTACAGTATGGAAAGATGGCCTGAAACTCCTTATTTTTATGTATGTATTTTAATGTATCTATATAGTGATTTCAAGTAGAGCAAAGGATAGTCATGGATCTAGGCGAAGATGTCCCTGCTCCTTGCAGAGGGGTTGGACTAGATGACCTTTGAAGGTCCCTTGCAACCCTAACCATTCTCTGATTCTATGATTAGCTGTGAGAAGCTGTTCTGTGTTCATTATAAATGATGTGTTGCCTTTGGATTGTCTGAAGTGTATCAGAAGCCTGGGACTTAAGTTTTATTGATTTGGCTGGTTCATCATGAATAATCTTTGGAGGAAGCAGGAACTGTGTTTACTTGCCTGAGTGTAAAGCAGTGAGGAGTTAAGAATTTCCTTTTATCCCCATTGTTCAGACCAGTTCTGATAAGTCTTCTGAGTCTGGAATACCATTTTAATAGTGGTGTTCTGTAGACTTGTTTTGCAGGAAAAATTTTCTGAAGACAATAATCTAATTTACAGGTAGTTTTAAAATTGCATTTTCATTGAATCATAGAATAATTCCCGTAAGAAGGGATGACCAAAAGTAATCTAATCTAACCATCTGTTCAAATGAAGTTGCTTGAAATTAAATTAAATTTTAATTTGAAACCAGTTAACGTTTGCATTTTTTTTCAGATCTCTAGGTCCTGTTGAAGTCAATTGCAAATTTAGGTGCTCAGCATTTCTTGAAAACTGGGCCACTTTTATTTAGAGGCATTAATATCAAAGTAGAAACTCCATTCATTGTGATTTTAAAATCTTGGCTTCAGTTTTTAAAACTTAGTGCGTAATGCTATGGGTACAGCAGAGGAATAAAGCTACAGAAGATAAACAGGCAGAATGATCACGGACCATGGAAAAAACCTAATTAAATTATCTTTGTTTGTGGAAAATTAGCTGTATTTCATGAGGAGAATGAGACAATCTAGACTTTAATAGCTGAAAGACCACTCTTGGTACCAGCCTGAGCACTGTGAGGGAATGACATTTACATAAGGCCTTTCCTGTTTTCTATACATAGATATTTTTAGAAAACTAAATGGTGATATTTTTGTTCTGATTTCTGGAGGAATCCTGACTAAATGGTCACTTAATTTTCCATTTCATAGGGCCAGCTCATGTGGCAGTTGAACTAAACTGCTGGGAAATATTTATAGTACCACATGATCTTTAAAAATAACTTCCCAGGCTACACTATAGATGTCTTGAATTCTTAAAATCTTTGCTATTGTAGACAGATAACCATGACATTCCTGGTGTGGAAAAATCTCAGCTTTGCTGATTTAGGCATTTGTAGTTACAATCTAGTTGCTTTCACTTCCTTTTTAAATTTGTAAGCAGTTGAGACTGAAATTCACCTATGTAGCTATAGAAGGCCAGAGCCTTGAGTGGGTTCACTCTTTAGGGCAAAATAGGTGTTTCAGTGGCATGGTATGAAATAACATGCAGAATAAATTTCAATTGCCAGTGCATTAGATCCCCCTTTAAAAGGAGGCCGCTATTGATCCTGTGTGAACTGTGAGGTCTAGTGAACAGAAAATACCGTTGTTAGTAGTACACGGGTTGCTTAGCATAGATGCTTTCTCCTGTCACATTAAACCTTTCAACAAAACCTAGGCTGCAATTCCACCGTTACACCTAATTTAATCCCTGTAATGACAGTGTTCTCCCCCAACCCTGGCTTCAGAGGTGGTGCCAGCTTGTCACAAAGTGAGGCAGGTCGTTCTCTGAATTGATGGAAAATGAGTGATGTTTGTTTGTGTTGTTTTTTCATTGTGTGGCTAGGGAGGTGGGGGACAGCCAAGAAAGGAGAAAAGCGTAACAGTGCTGCTTCTGACCATAGACTGCCCTCAAAGTGAGCTACAGATAAGGTGGAACTGCATGCAGGAAACAGTGGCTTAGGAGAGTCAAGCTAGTGTCTGAAGTGATCCTGTTATAGTCAGTTTAAATACAGTGGAATTCAGCAAAATGGGAGTCCCACAAACACTCTAAAATTGACTGC
The DNA here is from genome assembly GCA_011801015.1 of Ardeotis arabs. Lineage (NCBI taxonomy): Eukaryota > Metazoa > Chordata > Aves > Otidiformes > Otididae > Ardeotis > Ardeotis arabs. Next base: position 18,669 of record JAAGAY010134743.1, on the reverse strand, counting down.
AGAACAGTCGTCTTGCTTGGACCTGTAAGCTCATAAGCTGTGGCAGCAGCTGTGAATTTGTTAAAATTTTAGGAATAGAAGAGGATGTAGTTCTACAGGGCCATGAACTGGCACACTGATCTAATGTCTATATTTGTCTATATTTGACTTCAGAGTCTTCAGAAGAAATAATTTTTTTTTTCAAATATAAAGGAAGAGGAATTTTTTTTTTTTTTTTTAAATGCCTTCTAAGTTTCACGGGACATAAACCTTCATGCATATTCTGACTCCTTTTCCATCTTTGCTGCAAGATTCTTTTCCCTTATTTGTTCTCAAATATTTCCTTTGTAGCTTGCTCATCTTTTTATAGTACTAGATGTTTACATAGTTGGAAAAATGATTATAATAATTATATTGTGTAAGTGCTTAGTGTTTCTCCTACTTAGACTATGTTGTATGCTACTACCATTTCCTAGAAAACTACTGCAGTCAGATTGTCATCCAGTCTGTTCTGGACAGTAAGATATTGTTTAAACACTGTTCTTGTGTGTCTGATAGGGTGGCCCTTTTCAGCTGCTTTCACTACTGCAAGACTTTTTTTTAGCCCCTTGACTGCCACATGACAAAGCAAACAGTGAATAAAAAGCTGTATTGATCGCAGTGATGATCATCTTGAATGTGGTGCTTAACACTGTAATAACTTATTATATAAAGCAAAAATCTGGATAAGCAGAGTGCTCTTAGTTTTTGCATAAACAAAACAAGCTGGTTTCTGATATTTGTTCTTTATGTTAATATTCATGTTTTTAGTGAAAAGAAAAATGAATCCAAGTTTGTATTTAACCTGAAGAGCTGTAAATACTTATGTGCCCTTAAAATGCACCCTTGTTTGAAAAAGGTGGTGTAAAAGAAACTTCTTTCTTAAGGAAACTGACTTTTTAATACACAAGTGATTTCTTCTCCTCACCCCCTTTGTGCACCCCTACCCCCAACTTTTTGCCATCTATTTGGGATGGCATGCTTATTTCATCTTGAGAGAACTGTGACCAGATTTCAGGGATAGGTGACATAATTTCAGATATACACTCTGTCTTCTAAAGAATTGTCTGAAGACTAGATTTTCTTGATGCTGTGAAGGCCGCCCAGGAGAATCAATGCTATGAGAGATAACAGGGCATCAGAACTTTCTTCCAACACTGTTATATGGGTGTTTATATTTACCAGCTTCCTTGCAGCTTCTTTTGCTTGTCTTTTATTAGTATTATGTTTGGTTATGCTTCAGGATAATAGATTGAATGTTGCATTGGAGTTTACATTGGTGTTTAATAACAGAAAAATACACCTCAGAGAATGAGTGTTAGGGGATTTGTGGTGAGTTCACAAGTAAAGGAGAATTTCTAACTTAATGACATAGTGTGACAGCACTGTTTTATGTCAGATATCTGCATCTCCGGGATTTAATTCCTTTACATGTGCAAGTTAACTACTGGATGCAGGTAAAACTGAGCTCACCAACTCTTTAACAGCAGTGGTGTGAAGCCTTTGCAGCTGGGTGGTCCTGGGCTCTTGGTGCTGTGTTATCCTGAAGTAGTCACGATGGAATTGAGTTTGCCACAAACTGGTCTTGCCTGCCTTCTCAGCTTCTGAGAGGATGGCTTAGTAAGGAACATAACCTAACTTGTAACCACAGAGCTAAGTCTAGTAACTCTTGGGGATCTTCTGAATGCCTGCATTTTGTAAATTGATATTGTGTAATGTTCCAGTGGTTCTGCTGGTGACTGATACTTGCTGGCAGTGTTGCCTACATTGTTTTTACAGACAGCTTTTGTACCTGCACTGTATAGCCCAGGCATGCATGATACTAGTTCCATGTTTTGGTTAGGGGAAAAAAAGACTGAGTGGGCTGCAATTCACAGAAAAATGTATGTAGCTTACTTTGGACTGTCATCTTTCCTGAAACCCTTTTAGCAGTCAGTGAAGAAGCAGCCTGCTTCTGGTAGCCCTTTTTTTGTTGTTTTTTCTTTTTTTCCTTTCCTAGTGGTCTCTGGTTAGATGATGAGATATACTTTTGGTGGAGGGGAAGCTACAGGGTCTCTTGGCTTCTGCAATAAGACAGTTCACACTAGAGTAAATTCTTCTGTCTGCCTAGAGATGGTAAGTCCTTTAGAAAACAAAACACCCTCCTCTCCTTGCCCCCTCAACCCCACAGCAGCAGCAGAACAATGAGGAAGAACCCTGTGCCTGGAAACACATGGCTGTTCTCAGTAGCTGTTCAGGGACTATGGTCTGTTGGCTGGTCTCTCCTGCTTAAAATGTCTGATTATCTGGTGATCAAGGTCACAATACAGAGGAAAGACAGAAAATTAAATTCTGTAACTTTCACATTGATTTCACAGAGGAAATTCTCATCCTCTGCAGGAATCTATAATGAAGAAAAAAGTAGCTTACATTCCTTGGTGAAGACAATGTCAAGACAAGTCAATGTTTATGAAAGACATTAGTGATGAAAATTTATGTAACTTACTGTGTGGTTCACTAGATTCCTCCCTCCCCTTTTTCCTAGCTGCAGCTATGTTAGTGTGAAGTATTCATTTTGGTTTAGGCATTTAGAATTTTGATTGTCTTTTTGGGAATTCTTTCTCCCTGCTGAAAGCACATGAAAGTGTTATTTCATGTGTTGCTTAGGTTGCTCAAGATCTAGGCTGCTGTCGGAAGGGATGGTCCTACCCTGTTCCCAGCTAAGTGTTACCATCACTTTCTTTCTGTGTTCATGCAGTGTGCCTGCTTAGAAAGCTGTTTTGAGTGAAAACTAACTTTAAAGAAGAGAAATCCCTAAAATCTCATTGATTCCACCTGGATGATAAGCAGAAATGTTTCTTGAGGAACCCTGAAGTATGCTGAGGCGGGGGGCAAGGCGGGGGAACAGAACTCAGTAGAGATGGCTGAACGGAGGATGCAGACAGTCCCTTCTGGCTATTGGTGAGGTGGCATTGCATGGCACAGCTTCACTTGAGAGTGTATCATGAAACCCATATTATGATGCATTGTGGAGGCTTACAAGCTAGATGTTGATGGCTTGTAGTGACAGTTGTTCTACTTCAGTCTTAATGCTTGGTGCACATGCTGGATATACAGATTTGTAGACAGAAAAATTGCAGGCAGTTATCTTGGTTTGAGAAATGTTGTTGTAGGGCTTCTTTTTGTGGACATTAAGTAAGTAAATACAAAGATGAGTGTTACATTTTCTTTCTCTTTTTCTTGTTCTGCGGAAGTTCTACTAATTCTTTCCACTAGTCTAAGCAGCTCTTTCAGAACTGCTGGTCTATTAAAATACAAATTGAGCGGTTTTGAGATTACATCTGTGTATGTATCTACATAGATATACGTGAATCTGAGATGTGTAAGTCAAAGTTTAGAGCAAATTTACACCTTACATGGGAAGGTTTGTATAGTGCCTATCAATACCATGTACTTAAGCATTTAGTGTCGGGCTTCACTGCTACTAAATTAAAATAATCATTGGTGAGATACTTGAGTAGACAAGATTAAGTACTGTTTTAATTACTTTTGTATGAGAAAATGTTTTTATTGTGACAGTAGGCAAGAACAGATACAAGGTTAACAGCCTGAAGTAGGTTTTATTATTTTGATTGTTGTTTTTTTCTTTTAGCTGGAAGATGTTTAAAATGTCTCTTGTGTTATTGCTCCCAATCTAGATGGCCTTCTGCCTTTTTTTCAGTTACTAGATGTGTGATGTTGTTAGTTCGTGCCTAGTGCCACCACATATTTTACAATTTGGCCCGTGACTCATTCTCACAATCGTCTTATGTTGGCAATCAGTGCTACTCTCGGTATAAATACTTGTTCTCTCTTTACCCTTATGGTGTCAGCTACTGGTGGAAACTGGGAGGTGACTGTAAAAGACACTAGCTTGTTCCCTTGAGGAAGGAAATACTAAGTGCCTGAAAGCAAGAATAGCTTCCTAGCATGCTCAGATTGGTGTGATGAATGCTCTTCTCTTTTTTAAATTAAAAATGTAAATGGAATTTTAAAAGATTCTAGTGTCTACGTTGGAAGTCCATAATTATAAACAAATGTCTTACAAGAGCTTTATAACTCTATGTGTTGTTTTGTCTGGGTTGTAGGATATATAGCAGCATTTTTAAGTCTTGCTTAAAGATTTCGTGGGTAGAAGTAGCTGGTTTGAAGAAAAGAGGTAATATGCCATTTAAATAGTATCTTGTTAAAGATACACTGATTGGTGTATGAGATGATGGTGATAAGGAGCTAGACATTTTCTCAGGTAGATGCTGTTTTACTCTCGTAGTGTAGTCTGTGTTGCATGGTGGGCTTAAATTTTCATTTCTTTCCTTTAGACAATTTAAGAGATCACACACCGTGCTAAACTTTCCACACCCATTGATGAGCAACGGGATGGATTTTTAAAGATCTGGTAATAAAGATAAAATATTTTCATACCTGATTTGTTTATTGTCATCAGATCTACACCCTCCCTGCCCCCCCTTCTTTTTGTTTTGATTCAGTCTGATGCAGTGTAGTGAATCTATTTGAGGAATGATGACTTGATGATGATAAACTATTCAGTAGTTTAGGATGATAGATAATAGTTGATAGAAACTCCCTTATTGTTGCTTCTAATGAGGAAAAACATTTTTCCTTATGCTTTTATGCTTTCTGAAAGTTAGAGGTTTTATGTTTGCTGTTACTGAAAATTCTACTATTATTTTTATCTAGTACAAGCGAAATATTAAGTGATCCACATATTTAGTGTGGTAACAAGATGTGTTGGCAGCAGCCATGCTTGTGTTGGTCCTCACATCTTTGCTTGGGCTGAATGGAAAGGTTTTGAAATTACTGGAGTCTCAGTACTCAGTGTACTTACATGGCAGTTAGAGGTGAGACCGAAGTGTGTTGTCTGTTATTGAAGGCAGCTTTGAACTGGCAAGCTGATAGTAGCACAGCTGTGGTACCAAATAGCTGCTTTGAGTATGTAGCTGGGCTCCATGCGGGTTTGGACTTGCCGTTCCACTGGTGACTGGTAAGCTCTAGGAGATTTCAGTTCTTTCTAGCCAGCCCCATTTCTCTGCTGGAGATTGTCATGTCCTGAATTTTTTTACATCCTAGATGAGCCATTTTATGTATTTACAGTAGCTGAAGGGATAGAAACCGGTACTAGGGAGTGTGGCAGTTCACTATGGAAAGTGAACATATTAGTGGTGATTTAAGTCATGCTATTTGTTTAACAGGGTTGATCAGTAAAAGCGCTGAACAGCCATTCGTAATATGTACAAAATATTAATAGCTTGTTTGTCAATAAAATGTTAGGCTTCTGGAGTAGTTGATTTTTGTGCTGCTGGCATATTCTATTAGCCATTGTAGGCACATCCAGCTTTCTCCTGTGTTTGCTTGCTTATTTATTTATTTCATTACAAACTGTCTGTATAAAGCAAGGAATTACAAAGAGACTTTCCACTTTTGTCTTTCTGTTGTCAGTTAAGATGATGATACATATGACAATGAATTGTTTGATTTAAAAGCCCACCGATTTTAAAGAGTTGAATTTCTGAAATAGGAATATCAAACAAATTTAATCGACTGTAAATGAAGTGTTATCTCCTGCGTATCATAAAGTTTGGATTTAGTAGCTGATGATGTGACTTTTCCCAGATTAAGAAGCTGTTTTATAAGGAAAAACAATGGAGAGGGAGGGGAATGAAACACCTTTGTTATGATGTAGTTGGTCTCCTGGAATTTTGTGGCGGGTTCACCTGTAGTGCATTATAAAAAGATTTCATAGTTCCTTGTTTTGGGGGAAAAATAGTAATCAGGTGCTTTGGGGTTGAAGAGCTGTATTCATAAATGTGTATACATTTGCAAAGTTTGCACAGCATGGTATTTATCTGTAATTCTATGGCGTGAACTGTTTAAGCAATCTTGTACGGTATCTAGGTATGCCTTTGTAGGTTTAGCACCTGTAGAAAGGATTACCTTTTTGATAATGGATTTTGCCTAGTGTCTTATCAAAGGGGAAAATACTATGTGTCAAAGAGACTTTTTAGCAGTGTACTCAGTGGTGGTGACTGGATTTCAGGAGACTGTTGTGCTAATTTTTTGAGGTTTTTTCTCATTTGCCAGTGAGCCTGTTTGAACCTGCTCTGTGATGTGTAAAGAACAGCAGCCTGGTGTAGTGGTTATACCCTGTTTTTTTCTGCTGGTGCTGTAGTAGGGGAAATACCTTCAGTTGAGTAGAACAGGCCTGATTTCAGAGCAGGGAAGGGTTCTAGAAGAGAAAGGAAGGAGTGATAAAAGTAGAAAGCTGTAATAGTAATGGAGTTGCACATTCTGGCTCTTTACAAATGGTGATTTCCCACATATGTCCAACAAGAATTAGAAAGGTGTAGGGTTAACTTGTCTTTGTTGGAGAAGTGCTTTACAATAGTCTTTTACAACACTTCCCATCCCTTTGTCAGGTGAAGAGCAAGGTAAATACTTCAGTGAATAGCAGTTGAAGGGAAGATGCATCTGTATAGGGTGATAATCAAAAGATAAGACTTGGAAGGTCAGAAAAACTAGTGGTAGGATTAAGAGTGAATAAAAATGTCATGAAATACGAAGGACAATTAATCAGGAAGCCAGTGCAGTGAGTTGAAGTAGATCACACAAAGGGTTTCCTCCTACGCCGCAGTGGATGTAATTTATAGTTTACACAGTGGGTTAAATTCATAGGAGAAGATCTTTCTTTAAGGATGAGAGTAAATTAAGATAAATGTCTTTAGAGGAAAATGTCACTTTCTAGTAATGGGGAAGATAATTTTATTGCTATTAATGCAGATTTACAAGTTGAATATGTCACTTTGGCCACATTTGTGGACAACTAACAGGAAATTTGCAAAAACAAAATGGCAAAATTGATCATATGTTTTCATATTAAATATTGCCATGCTTTGTCCAAGAGTTTGCTTTGATTGTATTTTATGCAGGTAAATAGTTTTAGAGAAAATCTAAAATTAATTTCTAACCTTGTTTTAGCTAATCTGTAATTAGTTAGTTTTTCTTTTATTACTTTGTCTTAATCATATAAACATCTCAACAATAGTGCTTTACCAGGCAAGTGCTTTTATTGTACTAAATGGAATTAATGAGTAAAACTATGCTTATGTGTTTGCAATACTGGCATTTGAGACCCCAGACTTGCAAGCTGAGCTGCACAGGCAGGCTTATGTAAACTTTCTGAAGGCTTTAAAATGTGTGTCTAATTATAGAAGGTTAAATATACTGATTTTTTTTTTTTTTCTCTCCCCCTAAGGCCATGTGGTTATGATATTATTGAGATTCCATAATGCCTCCTGCCGTGACAGACAGCCTTGACATCTGGGCAGTGGATTCACAGATTGGTGCTGATGGCTCAATATCTGTGGACTTCCTGTTGCCCACTGGAATCTACATCAACCTGGATGTCCCTCGAGATGCCACCATATCTCATATTAAGCAGGTAATATCAAATGGTCCATTGACTGAAAAGTTAACTCATATTTGGAATGACTGCTGTTTCTGATTTTTGTGTGCCTTTTGGCAAATCAAGTAATGAATTTGAGTAGGCATAAAAAATAATGTATTGAAGGTGTGTGCATAGCAAATTGATTAACAAAGATGTATATGTGTTTGAGGATTGGGAATGTTTTTGGGCAGATGGCAAGATTGGGAGAAATTACTTCTTGCTGATGGTTACGCTTCAGCAGAGATTATTCTTATAGCTCTATCTTAATATTGTATTGCTACATCTAAACTTTTTTTAACACATCGGTAATACATTGTATGTTTATTTAACATTTCTCTGATTGAAAAAGGAGATGCTGTGTCTAATTTGATTTTTAATATAGAAGTCGGAGATCTTGCTCTTGCTTCTTTTGATTGACATCAAAGATGGACGCTTTAAAAACTTGTATATACAACTTCTTACAGGTTGTATACAAGTGCCTTGTTAGGGCATCACTTAAAAAGTGGGGGCGTACTCAAATCGAAGGGAGGGGAGCATGTAAGGAAATAACCACGGATATTAAATAATTTACTGACCTTTCATCTGATAATGTCCATGTGAGGGCATTTGGACAAGTTACTTTGGAATTAAGTAGCGGCTCAATTACAACACCAAGTAATCTGCTCCTTAAGCGTAATAAACTTCTAAAGGAAAATAAAGACGTGTGATTTCTCATTCCATTGCATTGCCTGGTAAAAGTAGTACATTGTTTTTCATTTCTATTCAGTCCGACAGTATTAACTTATTTATAGAAATTATTTTCTTAGTTTCAGTAGTAGCTTCGTGTAATTTATTGTACTCCTAATTTGAAACTTTCTAGACACTAAAGTTTTGGTTTTTTTTCTTTTTTAATGTGGTGAACCACTTAGTATTTTACAAGAAATGAGAGTCCCACTAGAAACTGAAGTAATCCAAGAAATAAGTTTTGTGCTATACTCAAATACTTGAAATAATTCGGACTGGAGAAATGTCGCTGTTTTTTTAGTAAAAGGCTAACCTAGGCAACTATAGGTTAGTTGGTGGGTAAGATAATGCAATCGCTGATAGTGATTTCAACTGATAAAGAATTTACAAAACACATGTGTAAGTGTCTACTATAAGGGACCGGAACTAAGTTGTCTGATTTTCTTGATGGTTGAGACATGCTCAGACTAACATACCGTAAACCAGTTCTGTTGATGCTTAGCTATTTTTCAAAGAAAAGGAATGTTGATCATACCTATGTTACAGAAGTCTTTCAGGAATTCACTGTATTTGAAAACAGAACAAAAATGGAGACTTTGACGGCATACCTGATTGGTAGCTTTGCTCCCATCGCAAGTCATAATTTGTGGATCCTTGGATGTATAGATAGAGGAGCTGAGAGCAAATAGAAGTTTATCTTGCATGTGAAACTGTTGAGATTAAAATAAGAACACAGGAAAAATGACCAATTATTTGAGGGCTGAAGAATTTTTTGTTTCTGTAGACTTTGTAATTCTACCAGACCAGTACTTTGGGTAATGGCAAATGGCTGCTTTCAGTAGAAGTCAGTTTTAGGGACTTCGTGGCTTTTAAAATTTTACAGTCATTAAGGGACATAATAAATACCAGTAGCTGGAAGTTTAAGTGGTACAACTCAGGAGGGTAAGGAGGAGAGGGGAAGATACAAATTTTTAAAATCGATATAATTAGCTATTATCATAGATTTAGTCTTTTGATACCTTTGAAGTTGGAATTTTTGCTCTTCACCAAAGGTAGTTGCTGGATTCACCTCTCAGCTAGGCAAAGTATACTGGAGTATGTTTCTGGAAAGCAGAATTCATTGTACAAGTCTATGAAATATATGCAGATATGTTCAGTTTTGCAAAAGTTCAGTTCAACTTCAATTGTTTGAGAAGAGATTTTTGCCATTGCATTATTGATCTTGCAATTCCTGTTTCAAAGTAAGTTTCAGAAACAAATATATAGAATGTAAATTTTTAAAATTAGGACAAAAATATTCTCACCGATAAATATCTGAATAGTATTTAGATCAGGAGAGCTCTTCTTACTTCCAATTTTGATTTCTGCTAAGGATTTGGTATATTTGATACATTGGTGTTACTTAAGGTGTAATCTGCTACTTAAGCATTCAGTTCTGTGGGTGACTTGCATGTCTCAGTGGCCTGCCAGTAACTGACAAATAAATTTACTGTAAGCTTCTCCAGACAACAGGGAAATTTTTATTCAGAAATTAGTTCTGTAGTGGTAACTTGTTGTCGTGTATTACAATAATTACTGGAAAAAGGAAGTATAGATGTATCTTGAGGGGAAGGATTTTGATAGGAAGCTATAGGAATGGATGGAGGAGAGTGACAGTTTGCTGGTTAGTGTCAAGAACATCTGCCTCCAAAATCAGTAAGTGCTTTGTTCCTGTAGTGAGTGACAGCCATGGTCCTGCAATTTTACTGCAGATAGGACTGTGTTGGGTCAATTCCAGGATAAGCATCAGGATAGGGTGCTGACCTTCTCTCATCACATCATAGTACTTGTCCCTGTGTGTGTTTTACCCCAGGATATTTATGCACACAAGTTGCTGCTTAAAAATAACCTCAAGATAGAGACTACAAACAAAACAAAGTAAATATATAATGATATATAGGGATAAAAATGAACCAAGCTAGTAAACATGTTACTCTTACGTTCTTCTGGGAACATAAATGAAAATTATTGTTTTCTTCAGTGCCATAAGATATGTCTGTGCTTTCTTAAGTTTTGTTTTATTTATTTATTTATTTTCTTTGCAGCTGTTATGGAAGCAGGCACATGCCTATCCACTCTTCCATCTCCTCATGGAGATTGACTCTTACATGTTCTCATGCGTGAATCAGACTGCTGTACATGAAGAATTAGAGGATGAAACACGGAGACTTTGTGATGTTAGACCCTTTCTTCCTGTCCTTAAACTAGTGACAAGGAATTGTGATCCAGGAGAAAAGTTAGATTCCAAAATAGGTGTCCTTATAGGCAAAGGTAATTCCATTTACTCTTAATTTTTTAAAAAAAAATAGAGTAAACTTTGTTTTGTATAAGAGCCTTAATTGGGCTGGTAACAGTGAAACAATTTAAATTAAGTATTTCCCCTCTCTTTTTGTCCCTGACAGAATTTCCATTTCTCAAACTGATATTGATATAGTTTAAAAGAATGTAAATACTCAGGAAGAAACATTTGAGATTTGACAAAAGCTACTTTCTATATTGTATTTTGGCACTGCGTTGTGTTACTACATCAGTCGAGCAAATTTTATCTTACTAGGTGGGGGGAAAAAATCTATAATATTATTACTAAGTGAAAGAATGTATAATCCCTGAAAAGGATTTTCATAAATAGGCTAACAGCAAACTAGATACACAGAAGGAATTAGGAATTATTATGGTTTTGCTATACATGGTTTCTGAATTGGTTAATGATATGATTCTTGATTTACTCTCAATTGTGGCACTGATTTTCAGCAAACAATGAAAAGCTATTTTTAAGTGTTTCACAGTAACTTGTTCTTGATGTTATTTTAGAATTTTCAGTTTTTAAATCTACTCTGCTTGATTATACAATCAAGATTGACAGGATTGTGTGAGGTCATACCTCTTGTTTTAAAACAATGAACCTTTGTTAGCTCTTATATAAAGACTGCAGGTTTTGTTTAGATTTCAGCAGTACACTGTCTGCCTATTTGTTAAAACTGACAATGGGAACAGTTAGCCAGTTTAACCATTCAGATATATTCTGACAGATTCTGAGATTCACATTCTTTGACTAAATATTCTGCTTATTATAGCAGTGCAAGATCCTTCCTTATGCAACCCCTATTCTGTACCTTAGCAATGGAAAAAATGTGTTCCTGTCTAAGCTTCTAAACTTAGTGTTTTGTTCTCAAAAGCTATTCAGTGCGTTGTGTAATTTGGACATTGTTGGGAGGAAAAGGGTCAGGAGGAAAGAAAGAAAAACACACTTGCAGGCCCTATACTTCCTGAAGTATGCCAGAATCACAGCTCTGTGGACTCTCCACTGTGTATTTTCTCTTTACGTGTTTTGGAAAAGGAACTTTACTGGTTTTGGATTGGTTGCAATTTGTCTTGAACTCAGAGAGAGGTTGGTTTTTCCATTTAGTAGTACCTAAGAGAGACATTGGTTCTTGCAGTTTAAACTAAACTCTCATGCCAGGTTGCATGGGAATTGTGCAACTAACTCTGGAAGTCCACCAATGTACAGGACAAGGTAGAACCCAACTCACTTTTGAGCACTCACTTGTTTTGGATGCGATGTCTAAAGAAAACCACTTATGTAACCTTAACTCAAAGATAATAAAGGTTTGAGTGGGATAGTAAATAGATGGGCGGTATTTGTACAGGTATGTATCCTTTTGCTTGCTTGAATTCCTTCAGGTCTCCATGAGTTTGATGCCTTACAAGATCCCGAAGTGAATGATTTCCGAGCTAAAATGCGGAGGATCAGTGAGGAGAAGATTCAGTCGCTTGTGGGTCTCTCCTGGATGGACTGGTTAAAGCACACTTACCCACCAGAACAGGAACCCGTTATTCCAGAGAGTTTCCAAGATAAGCTCTATAATGGAAATCTTGTAGTGGCTGTTCATTTTGATAACTGCCAGGTAGGAATGGTTGTTCATCACACACATTCATGTGTACCGTTCTAGGTCTTAATCTGAATTACCATGTGATTGATAAAGGCTATAAATGAAACAGAATATTAACATTATGGTGTTTGCTTTAAGATGCAAATTCTTTCACAAGAATCCTTGACTCTTGAGAGAAAGTGAGGACACAAATGTATAGTTATGAACTGCTAAAGTCAAATTATAGTTCTGTTTCTAAAGTCAAAATGTACAACTTGTAACTTTTATTATTTCACATTCATTTAAATGTAAAATGTAATTTAAAGTTGTCAGGACTTCTTTTTGGCCAACTTGCTTCGCTAGTGTTCAATTTTAAAGTCAGGACATGCTGGTGAATTGGGAGGCACTGTATTCAACATTTCTTTTTGTGCGTGATCCATTGTTGAACGTCTTTTGGGTTGAGCTGGTCATTAGATTGAGTAATACATTTTAAAAAAGAGGAGTTATTCCCTACGCTAGACATGCATATAGACAAACAGAACACTATCTGAGATGTGAGAGTTACGTTTTTATCTCAGCTAACAAAACCATAGCTTATTTTTGAAATAAAAACCCCTTTAGTTTCCACCTAGAATGATTTAGCTTCAGTTTTTTGATGTTGAAGTTGCTATGATTCTGCTTGAGTCCAGCATTCCCATTATTCATTTTTGTACTGTGTTCTTTTTGATAACAGCGAGGGATCAGCATGGGAAACCTTAAAATCTAACAAGGGTTTAAATATATCAGGCTACATTTGGTGTACATTTTGATGCAGGTGCTAGATACTGATTTTCTAATGATTCAACTGATTTTCTTTACAAAGCTATATTATTTCTGATAGTATCTTTTTTAACTTAAAAAATAAAAAACCCAAAGCAGTAAATTGTATCTGACTCTGGAAACACTAAATGCAGAGGTGAATACTAAATTTGGTCACCAGTAACACTAGCTGATGTTGGATGTGTAGGTGTTTTTGTAACAAAACCTTTGTTCAGTCCTCTTTGGCTTAGTAGAGGACTCATAATTGTCCAGGAATGAGTATATCTGTGTATTTGTCAGCTTTTAATTAAAATACTGTGTGTATATATATATATATGCATATAATACCAGTACAAGAGCAGTGCAAAAGTTCATGCTGCTGCAGAATGTATTTGTCTGCCACTGTAATAGCACGGGCTGCTGACATTCCAAATATTTCAAATGTTTCTGCTGCCAGTTCTGACCTTCAAAGCTATTAACAGTTCAAATCTGAGCTGTTTTTTAGAGCAGTAAACTCTCTTCTGGACTTTTCTACTTGCACTGAGTACTGAAAATCATCTCAGGAGAATTAAATAGGAACGTATGGGGACTGCTGTGTTCTTTCAGTAGGAATGCTGCAAGATGGAGAGAAAGGAATATTAAAATACTTTCTGTCTAGAATGTGTGGGTGAGCTGTAAAAGCTACCTAATTGTCTCTGGAACAAGAGAGAGAGACTGATCCCCGTTTCTGTGACGTACGTGTAGAGACCTACAATTTGGAAGTGAGGCAGCTGTCATAGAGCAGCAGCTTCCTGGGAGGAAGAAGTGGCCTTCCCTGGCTACCCGCTATCAGTTATGACAGGAGAAGAAAGCCTTCATGATTTGGTAGCTTTCTGAAAGGCAGAAGGTGTTATGAGCCATGCAGAAACAGAAAATACAGAATTAATTTTGCCTGATTTTACAGAGTTAGATTTTTTCCAGTAGGGCAGCTTGGCTTCTTACCAGTAAACTTCTGTATAAATAAAGCACAAGTCAAAAGAATGTAAGCCAGGCAACGCTTCACATTTGTAAATAACTGCTTTTAGAATGCTTACATCTTCAGGAGTGTATGTGTGTAAATAAAAAAAAAAAACCCCCAAAAACCCCAAAAAAAACAAAAAAACCCAAAAAAAACAAAAAACCCCCAGGATTCACTGAATCAACATTTGCAAATAAATATGTACAGAGCATAATGTGGTAGATGAAAGGAAATGAAGGAATTCACAAATGATCTTTTACATTAGGAACTTTAAGTGAATTAAACCTTTTTTTTAAGTTTAATGAAGAAAGTAACATCTTACCTGTATCTTTTTGGAACACACCAAAGTTAGAGATACTTTGGAAATATATAGATAGCCTATAAAGGTTTGATTAAAAGTTTCATTTGAAAATGCAGAGTCTTTCCATGTTGTATTCAGAATACTATGGGTGTTGGCTGCTACCCCTCTTTTCTGCACTTCTCCCAATAAGGTGGTGGTTTTGTACATAAATCGTAACAGTTTGTTCTGCTTCATTACTGGAAGCTTTCTTTTTCTTCTGAGCACACTGACACCTAGAAAGAGAATAACTTGCTCATGACCAGAAAGAAGAAAAATTAACACATCTAATACTGCTAAATACCTTGAAATGTATGCATGATTTATTTTCTCCCTCATTCACATTCTAAAATACAAACTTCTAGGTCAATATCCTCATCTAGAAGTCTTTAAATCACTGCTGAATCAAGTACATAAAGTTCTGTGTTCTTAAAGGTATTTATGATACTGTAAAAGTGTGGGAATTTACCACTTTGCAGCTTTTAGGGTGGGTGTTACTCTGATTGCACTGAAGATGTAGAGATTGATTGTGTTAAAATAGACTAGTTTTAAGTGTTAAGTATTCCTACCTATTCTATTGTGTATGCTGTGATATAAGCCTTGTATGTCTGACTGTGACAAGTTTGACATTCAGTATTCCTTTTTGTGTTTTGTTAGGATGTGTTTAGTTTTCAGGTGTCTCCTAATATGAATCCCATCAAGCTGAATGAGCTGGCAATCCGAAAACGTTTGACTATCCATGGAAAAGAAGATGAGGAGGTTGATCCTGCTGACTATGTGCTGCAAGTTAGTGGAAGGCTAGAATATGTTTTTGGTGATCACCCATTAATTCAGTTTCAGGTACATAAAGCTCTTTGGAACTTACTCTAACAGTTCTCTAGTGCCTTGGCCAAAATTCGACCTTTCTTCCTATGCCTTTGGATGGTCAGCTATGCTCAGCAGTAATACCCTTCCTCCTCATGTCTGCTGCCTTCTTCAATTGTAAAATACATGTGCACCATTTCCTTTGTGTCTTTGTAGTATATTATTGTTTCTTTGATTTGAATGTTGCTGTAGAAATAGTCTGCTAGCTGATAACAACTTTTTCCATGGGCTTTTAGTATATACGCAACTGTGTGATGAACAGGACTCTTCCTCAGCTGACTCTAGTTGAGTGTTGCACCATTAAGAAAATGTGCGAGCAGGAAATGATTGCCATAGAAGCTGCCATAAACCGAAAATCATCCAACCTTCCTCTTCCTCTGCCACCAAAAAAAACAAGGACAACAACTGTAAGTTGATACGGAGAATATCTGATGTCCAAAAGCAACAGTGTCTTGTGGAGTATAAATCACAATGCCTAGGATTTGTGCTGCTACTACCGTTTTCCACTGTAGGTCACCTGCTTCTACTCGGAGCCTCCTATCGCTTGCAGGAAGGTTTATGTCTGAAACAGCAGACTTTGAGGCTTTTCGGAAAGTTCTTACTTCCCTTGCCTCATTCGTTCTCCTCCTCTCCATACCGTCTCCTTTCCATTGCCATTGATTTTACTTTTAATTGCAACCCAGAAGAGCAGGTAATAATCGGTTACCAGCAACTGGAGAAGTTACTGCAGAAAACCTGGATTCTTCAGCTTCAACACCATGCGTAGGCTCGGCTAGCTTGGGCAGCGGTGGTCTGTGGCTCTTGTATTAGCCCAGATATCTTGCATGGTGTTGCTACTTCAGTGATGGTAACCTTTGCCGTAATACACGTCTGACTTCTCTTTTAATATGGTGCTTCCTTTATTGCTAAACTTATGGCGTTATAGCAGAGTTATAATTTACATACTATGATTCTAAGAAATGTGGACAGGCTTTGAAGGGTTATTCTGAATTGTCAGCAAGTAGTACTGAATGTTTTTTCTCGCCGCCCCCCCCCAGCTTCACCCCTTTCAGCTGAGTGTTTTTTCTAACTTTTTTCCCTTTAGTGCATCTTCTATGCTCTTGTAGTTATGGTAACCTATTTATTTTTTAAGGCTTCGAATTAATATTTTTTAAAATGCGTCTTTTTTTTTTTAGTTTGCATTTATTTTTGCATAAAATATTTAGCTTATAAAATAGGTCTCTATGTTATGTTGGTTAAGAATGCACTTGTCTTTGTTTCTCTTTTCAGAGTGTATGGGATCTTTCCAACCCTTTCAAGATTATTCTGTTAAAGGGTAATAAACTAAATACAGAAGAAAATGCCAAAGTAAGTAACTATGCCTAGTATCAGAAGGTGTTCTGTTAATTGTTTTAATGATTTTCAATGTTTAGTGAACTCAAAATCATACAGGTTTCAATTCAGCAAAAGAGTAAGCATTTTTAGTTATTCTCAGTTACATTGGTAGTAATGGTTAAAATCTTGCTTTGTTGCTGAAGTATTGCTTAATTGTCTGAAGCTGGATATGTGAATTACAACATTATCAATGATCATGGACAGTAGGACATGAACGTTCATATGGAGATTGTTTTGTTTTTTTTTTAAGATGGTATTTGTAAAGTATTGATAATGATGTGAAATAAGTTAATTCAAACTAAACTTTCATAAACATCTGACAAACAGAAGTAGATTAAATATTAAATATTTTTTCAATGGAACATAAGGTATGTTTGTAGTCCAGAATATATTCTGTGTGTGTTTAAGCGTGGACTGCGTGCTTGTATACGATCTGTCTTTTATTTTCTAAACTTGCTGAACACAAAAAAAAGCTGTAGTATCATTTCCTGTAAAAATGTACGTGACTGGGCTACTGACTGTTTTACAGAACACAAGTTGTTAACACATGGGAATTTATTGCATAACTACTTTAAAACCTTAGAAGACACTTGCCTGTGAGGTAGAACAGCGTTCATTTCCTTGATTTTGTTTGGCAATCAGTAAATTTAAATAGCCAGTCATGTAGATTATGAAGAAATTAAATTATCCATTGAAATTTGCTGTTCTGATGCTTTATTCAGGATACTCAGTGCATTTTTTTATTTTGAAACTATTGTTACAACGTCTTTGTATCTTAACAAAACTACATTTTGCTACGTAGCTAAATGAGCCATAGTTACAATTTTTTAGTACCTGAGACACTGTGACTGTGGAAATCGATGTCTACAAAAACACGTTTCCTTTTTGTTTGTCTAAACCATTATTTAGTTAGCTGTAATATCTTCTTAACTCTACATTAGTTAAGTTAACTAAGACTCTTAGTTTTTAAAAAAGAAGGGGAAAGAGAGGGTAGATTTCAGAAGCAACATAACTATCAAGGTGGTGGGGTTAGTTTTTTTCATACTTAGAAGTGAGTTTTGGTTAATTTCAGTATGGTTTTAGAAGAAAAAGGTATACATTGGTTGTAAGCTTGAGGGGAAACAGGAAGAATTGATAGTTCTTTGATGCTGGTGCCTGTGGACACTATCTAAATATTATTTAGTGTTTTGAATGCTTTTTAGTCTTGAAAACTTTAAAGTCATGTAGTTACCCAGGAACAGAATGCATGTAGTAACCTTGCAAGCTTGTGTGTGTTTTCCTGCATTGTTTACACTGTTTTGGAATTGTCTCTATTTGAGAATATATTTGTTTCCTAGTCCTGCTTCTAAGGCTATTTGATTCACTGCCATTGTTCTTCTAGTTTCGTTGTGCTTTGGATCAAGCCAATATTCATCTATTTTTGCTGAAACAACCAACAGGGTTCATAAATGCAGTGTTTGTAGTGGGAAACAACATTTGTCAGGTGGATAGCACTCCACTAATGTGCACTGTATCAAGAAGGAGTGTAACCCATAACAGTGTGTTCTCCAAGACCTAATACCTCTGCCAATGCCTATGCTGTGACAACAGTCTCTTGACCAGTGGTACCAATTGTTTCAGAGAAGTCCAGAGTGATCAGAATGGGTGTTATTTGGAGACCATGTGGTCGTGCTGCTAATGCCTTCTCCAGAGATTATTCTGGGCTGAAGACAGGTTTGCTCTCTAGCATGACTTCATTCAAGCTGTATTGCAGTTTGCCAATGACTAGTTTTTCTGAGCTAGTTTACAAATTGGTGTAAGCAAAAAAGGTATGTTGAGATTGGGACTGCTTCGATGTTGATCACACTGTTGTTTCTTTGAAGGAGGGAGAGATAGGCTCTCTCCCAGAACATATCTTGTCTATGTCAGTTTGGAATTCAAAGCTGAATTATTTTTATCCAAAACTTGAGCCAAAATTTAAACATCTCTGCCTTTTCCTTGTAGCGTTCAGAAATAATATGATAGCTTAAAGGGAAGGCTGGTTGAGGAGTACAGGGAACTTGGAACATCAGTTCACCTTTTAGTCTTTAACTTATTTAACTGTCACATTGAGAACTTCTTTTTGGTGTTGACTAAAGGATTAAATTTGGTTTTTTTCTCTCTCTCTCTCTCTTTTTTTTTTTTTTTTTTT
>JAAGAY010134742.1:0-26982 GCA_011801015.1 Ardeotis arabs | reverse complement strand
AAAAAAAAAAAAAAAACCAACCACCACACCACACAGCCTAGGAGAGGATGAAGCTCTTGAAAGACTCAGCTGGAATTGGAAATGGTTCATGCCGAACTAAAGAAATGGAGAGATGCTGAAATTATTTTGATTTTTTTTCCTAAATGTTTCAGTTTTTCATTCCCAAATGACATAGACATCACTGCCCAGCAGCCCGCCTTCCCAAGCAAGAACGCTTTCTACTGATGGCAGCAAACATGGAGCTGGCAGGAGCCATTTGACAGCTGCGGGATGCGTTGGGGTGGGCACGTTGGCTGCGCTGGACACCCAAAGGCTGCTCAAGGCTTCACACAGAGTGATGTAACCAGAAGCAATTTTAGATTGCCCAGGGAAACAGAGAAGCACTTTTCTGCAGCACTTTCACACAACTGAAGTAGTCACAACGCTCATATTTGTCTCTACACAGTGGCCAAGGGCCATCCGTACTCGTTCGTTGCATGAAGTTACGGTTGCGTAACTCAATACGCCGAGCAATGAGCAATCTGATCGCTGGCAGTGCTTAAAGTTCAAGATACCACTTTCACTAGTTGCTATCCCCACATGAGAGGTGTTGATAGAGGTGACCATGATGACCTTTAATTTCGAGCCCCAAAACAGTCTTTACTTGTCAGCTCGCCTGAAGCTGCTGCAGGAAATGAAGAGATCAGCTCCTCCATCAGCAGACGCAAACACCAGAGCAGGGAACATCAAGACGCGCCGCAGCAATTTTCTTCCAACAAAACCAGAGGACGAGCACTACAGGGCCTGGGTCAAAATAAAACAAAGTCGGTGAAAAGCACTAAAAAGGCCAGAAAATTAAAAGATTAAAGTTTAGCCCACTACAAAAAGTCCATTTTCCTGAATCTACTACTCAGATCATAGCTAAGATTAATAAAACAAACAGTGTATGTACCTCAGCTTTGTGAGACGCTCAAGGCCTTTGCAAGTACAATTCTGTTGCTAACTAAACATTATTCAAATACAAACTCCAGGACATTGTGTTTTATCTTTCAAACTTTTGGGGTGAAACATTAAAGGTAACATCAGATCTACATGTCCGCTGTGTGAATAGCCTATTGGATGACAAATTTCAAAAATATTGTCATTCAACTGGTATTTCAAATTGACTATTTTCTCCCTGGCTTATGAAAATAATTTTCATTAAGGGGAGTTATACCGCTAGAAGCAGTTGGCTTCCAGAAAGAACCATAATTTAAAGCTGATTCTGCAAGCAATCTCATTGCAATAGCACATCTGGAGCATTTTTAAATGTGCTGAGTGCTGACATAATTAAACAGCCTCCAAAACCGTTGATTCAGTCTCTACAGCTGGGATGCTGCGAGATGGGCATGTGGCTTGTTCTATCACTCATAAAACAGGATTGTTTGATCTCATCTCAGCTAAGCAGGCAAGGAAGGGAGGGAAGAAATGAAAGAACTCTGCTTTTCCCTTGATTTTTAAAGCTGAAGGGACAACCTACATCTTTGATGCACCATTATACTTTGTTTTGTCAGATGGCTGCTGCTGTAAAATAGGAAATCTTTTCCTAAGAGAGAAAAATGAAAAGAAAAAGAAAAAAAAAACAAAAAAAAACCAAGAAAAATGAAATGCAAAGCATGTAAAATGAAATTTGAACCACCAGGAAAAATAATAAGCAGCCTCCTGCAAGGATCATTACAGCTAAACCACCACCATCAACATAAAGCCATCTTCTCTGCAATGCTCCTAAATAAAATTTACAGTAATACATACCTAGGAAGAGCAATGAATGGGAAAAATTAATTTGCTTCTTTTATGCTTTCTCTACAAGAGTTTCCTACATTTATTATACGATATTACACAGGTATAATTCCATAACTTCACAATTATTTCTAACACAACTATTTCTGTATTACATTGTGAATTATAGGAGTATCAGGAGGGGAACTGAGAGCAAATCCCACTTCTCAAACAGAATAAAGACTGACTCCTGCCACAAATAACTTATTTATACAGTTTCTTATGAACTAGCCTATGAACGGGCCCACTCTCATCAACTTACCTCATTAACCCTGGCTTGTTAATTAATTATCCTCTTCCTCAGAGCATAGTTATTGGCTTTGGGATATGGTTTTCCTCCTAGCACCAGCTCTTGGCTCCTGGTTTGGGTCTCTCCCCGGCTTCAAGGGCTGCAGAAGGGAGAAGGCAGCATCCAGCCTCACAGGACCAGCAGCCCCTCACTGCGGCCACTGCTCCCTGGCCTCATTTTCCCCTTGTGAAAAAGAAAAATGTATTTGTCAGGAAAAACATCTAAATACCTCAACTTGTCAAACATGCATGTGCTTACCTCTACAAGGAATCAACGCAGCATCAGGACTCACACACTTACAATTAAACATACACTTTTGTCTTTGTGGAACCAGGGTCTAAACTGAATAACAAATTCCAGACACAAACCTGAGGTCTTCATACAAAATCCAAACCTACAGGAGAGTCCCATGAGTCAGGATTTTCATCAGGTATTCAAAACTTAACACAACCTCAGGCTTTAGCAAAATGGTGAAGAATGATACTGCTAACGTTTGAAAAACATCACTTTCTACTAATGAAGTGTCAGTATGAAGAAAAATCATTGGTATGTTTAGGATGGTGTAGTCAAAACTAAGATAAAGCCCGGTAAAAGGCACTGGAGGAAAGGCTAAATAGTAAAGCAAAAAAAAAAAATTGAATTTTTTCACCTGTATGTTTGGCAAAAGCCAGCAAAATATAACTGGGTATCTCTAAGCATCCTCGTAGAAAATAACACACCTCAAAAAAATGCCTCTGTGGTGTGGTTTCATTGGAAAAATCTTCATTAAACTTTACTAACACCAGCTCAGCTGCCACCCGAGTGATGAGGAAGGTTCAAAACTCAAGCACGAAACATAAAGCAGGGGTGAAAGACCCTGGGGAACAAAAAAAAAAAAAAAAATCAAGGTGTATACAACCTTCGGCAAAGAGAAGGCAGCGAGTCCCACCTACGTCTAAGAAGGTGGTCTCCTTCCAAGCATTTAAATTACTTTAATGATAATCCTAATGCATATTCACTTGCTGCTAAGCTATGGTACAACAGGCATTGAAGAAACATTTGTTTAAAACTAATCCGCAGTTTATTTCTTAGAATTACAGAAATTTACTAAGTCATCAGTCTGGTATATCTTAAAATAAAAATAAAAAAAAAAAAAGCAGATTGCAATTTATTGGTGAAGTTGCAGTAAAATTCAGAGAGCATGTCAGACTGTAAAGGCTGTTAAAAGACTTGCATCTCCAGGGCATATCAAGCCTGATGGTACATTAAAAGAAGTGACTGGAAAAGTTAGAAGAAGGTAAACAATTTTTACAAAAACAGCTGTTTTGTCATTTTCATCAGTCTTTGGTAAACACAGAAGAGCTGAATCGCTAGGTGCCAAACATCAGTGCTGAGCAGGTTGTGAGCATGCGGCAGATTGTAAATACCCAACGATTCTCTTTTTCTGCACCATTGCCACCTAAGCTGATCATGAAAAAATAATTAATAATTAAGCATAATTATCTGACTGAACACTTTTTAATATGCTGAAATCAGGCCCATGTTGTTTATGAATAGCTTACGGCTCTTCCTTACCGGAACGTGCTGCTTCCCCACGAGGGGAGGAGGACAGCAGGTGAGGGGGGAGGAAGGAATAGCACATGCTAACCTTATCATTTTGACTTGTTTTGACTGGACACTTAATCTTACCTCTCATGAATGGCACATTCTTCTTCTCCATACACCGCTTTCCCTTGGCTGCTCACCAGCCCTGAATGCCAGAGGTTACAGGAACAGAAAAAACACACTTACTTCCTAATTAAAGAGTCAGTTTGGCAATGGTGCTGTAATTTAACTCCCTTCCTTCTTTCCTTCCTATATCCAGCTAGACTGGCAATGACTTTTGCTAAATAAAATCTCAACAAAGGAATGACAAACCTGTTAAAATAAAACTTTGATTTGTGACCTTTATAGTAAAGAGATCTCCTCTCTTTCCAGCTTTTTTTTATATATAAAAAAAAAAACACCACCAAACAAGTGCTGTGAAAGGTTAAGAGGTTGGAAATAGACACCTTGAATAGAGCTCCTCAGAAAAATACCTTACGATGTGCCAGCAAGGATCAAGCAGTATTGACTGGGGTCCAAGGAGAGAGTTTCTCAAAAAGCTACAGCATCCTGGTGCCTAAAGCACTCTGCTGATGTTTCCAGCCTGGGGCTCCAGCCATTACTTCAGAAGCATGAGGAAGACAAAAAAAAAAAACAAAAAAAACCAACAACAAAACAAAAAAAACCACACTCAGGAGAAGGAGTTTGAGCCAGCTTATTTCAGTCGGCGTGCCACTCGGTGGCTTCTGGTACAGACGCACTGGGAGAGGTGAAGCACATGGCTGCACTCCTGGCCTTGCTTGTAGAGCGATGAGGTTTTGAGAAAGCTTATTGGAAATAGTCTAGCCACTGAATATCCGACTGACTGAGGCTGCTGACTTTGTGCAGTATTGACCAAACATTATTGCATTCAACAATACAATAACCACCAGAAAATAGCAGGCCTACAGAAAAGATGGGGAGAAAAAGTCTTCAGCAGGGCCTGTTGTGACAGGACGAGGGGTAATATTTTTAAAATATAGGGAGGTAGATTCAGATTAGATATTAGGAAATAATTTTTTACGCTGAGGATGGTGGCACACCGGCCCAGGTTGCCCAGAGAAGTGGTGGATGCGCCATCCCTGGAAACATCCCAGGCCACGTTGGATGGGGCTCTGAGCAACCTGATCTGGTTGGAGATGTCCCTGCTCCTTGCAGGGGGGTTGGACTGGATGGCCTGGACAGGTCCCTTCCAACCCAAACCATCCTATAAATAGATACAGAAGCAGTGTGGAGATGCATTTGGTTTATGAGACCCAACAGCTACGCGAGGTGAACTTGCACAGCCAGGCCTGCACTGTATGCAGGATAACACACCTCTGCAGTCTAGGACACCAACACACATCCCTAATTTTTTATATTATTTCTCAGACTAACTGTCCACAGAGGAATACAGGGTGTTTCAGCTTCGAGCTGCTATAATTTTGTGTGCTTCGTTGTCAAAAATTTACCCTGCCATTTTGCACCAGTTTTTACATGGCTTTGGCAGCCTACGTGACTTTTCCAGGCTTTTCAGCCAGCATCACTTGCAAAAGCTACATCAAATACATGAGTGCAGAGTTTCTCTGAGCCAGCTCTGATACGAATTATTTGCTGCAGAAACAACTAGCTGCAGCTGCACATTCGTAGGCAAATCTTTTTATGCATTAAGTGAGATAACAGGCTGGGATGTATGTACATTTTATATCTGAATTCTCAGAAAACCTTTACTATTGATCTGTGTGCAGTCTAGATCTCTTTTTCTATCTTTCATTGCCTTTCTGCTAATTTTTCTTTCCAGCCCTATGTCCTGTAGGTAGGTGTAATCAATTTAAATGCAATACATCTCTTGTCCAGCAGTCTGGATTTCACTATGTGTTGAAGGATTTGTGCACCCCACAGTAAAGTCAATTATTATTTCAAAAGTATTTTTAACATGTGACATATAATAAAAGCTATTACATTGCTATCCTAAGTCACAAAATACTATAACCCAGTTTTACTTTTTATTTACTCACACATATATAACACATACTTTCTATTAAACGAAAAAAAAATTAGATAAGGAGAAAAAAACCAAGAACTGAACAAAAACCAAGTAATTTCTGCTACTTATGCCATTGTACATTGCTTTCTTGTACAGAGAGTTTCCAATATCTGAGCAATAACTTCAAGCCAAACTGGACTGGTGGGGTCACCAATCCTCTTTAAGAGGCACCATTTCCCAGGAGGGGGGCAGCAGGTTTTATTGCGTTCTGGTTCTGGTTAAGTGCTGTGTAAATTATGTGACAAAAGCAGATGGCAGTAGTCTTTCTAGATATGGTTGAAAAGATTGGACTTGCTTAGAATAGTCCCTGGGGCCCTTTCTTGGAGCATTCCTCTACAAGGAGAAACAATTATTTTACTTTTGGCTGCTATTGTCTCCTGCGGAGGGAATACGCGTACAGTAATGATGAACTCTGTGAAGGGTGAAATGAATGTTGCTGTTGTTTCAGCATATTCCATGCCAAAAAGTTTTGGCTCCCAGGGACCTGGCAGGACTCTGCCAGCTGTAATCACACACTGGCTTGAGTTTGCTTAAAAGCAATGCTTTGTGCTGTCACTTGGCTGGAAGGCACTGGGGCAAAGAGCGATGAAACCCTTCACTACAGGGCATGCCAAACACGTTATTTTACACCACCTCGGGTGACACTAACAATTTATCTTCTAACCTGTAATAGTGAATTTTTCTTACCAGCGCTGAGCTCAGTTATGTACCATCAGGTCCTGCTAAGCTGGGTTCAGCACCACGTTGCATTTGCCCATATGGTTTCCACGCTTATCACATTAGGATCTTGCACGTGCCCACAATATACACAGGATGTCTTAATAACCCAAAAGCATCCTCTCTGCATGGTCTGACCCAGCCCCACTAAAATGAGTACGAGTCTTTATAACGGCTCTGGTGGGAGGTAGGTCTGCCCCCAGAATTGGTGTATCTATCAAGGAGAGAGCGGCAGCGAGGTGCTCCTTGGTTTTCTGTGAGATCACAGAATAAAGCCAAATCAAGCCAAACAATAGCCAATAAAGTTAACGATAGAAGCCCACCAGCCACAGAGGAGTGGAGGAACTGGCAGCAGCTGTACTTGCAATAACCATGGCTCTGAATCCAGAAGAAGGATGATTCACATTAAACTCACACTTATCAAAGGCAAGATCAAGGACTGGTTGTGGCTACCAACCTGTCAGTCTTGTCAGGACATTTTCCATGGATTTGCTTTTGGAACTGGGCCATTGTGTCACTAACCTTACTATTTCAACATTTTTCTTGATCTCAGACTTGTTTCCAAGTAACTACAGTCCATGCCATCTCCTCAAGCAGTTTGTCTGTTCCCTTGTTATGTGAAATGCAGCCTCCTTTGTATAATTGGAGGTTCTTAAAACACTACCTCAGGCTTCAAAATTGTTAGAATATTCTGTTTCAGACTTCTCTTCTTTTCCACCAGCCCCAGGTCACTTAAACTTTTAATCATAGGTCATGTTTACCAGGGCTTGATCACTCTCGTGCCTCTTTTCTGGGCTCTCCATTCCATTCAGATTGCTATTTTTTCCTGAATTTTAAGGTATTTGGAAGCAGCCTACAGCTTGCAAACAAGTAGTGGTTTTGCAAGAATGACTTGTCCTAACGAAGTCAATCACTGATTTGAGGAAATGAGTATAAGAATTTTATTATCATCATTATATTTGTGGATCGATGTGGGTTAAAACAGTACATGAAGAAAACTGACTAGAAATACAAGACCATCTCCCAACAGTTATCCTCCACAGTCAGCAGCCTCCCACTGAGGCTCTGAACGAGACTGGAAGAAAGTAAGGGTCCAAAGCCTGTGCACCTAGAAAATACAAGTGATGGTGGTGAGTGGGAGAAACCCACCAGTCAACCAGCCCCAGCACCTCCAGAGATTTGAGGATCCAAGAGTTGGACCGTACCAGACACGTCCCAAACATACTCAGCAAACCACCTATTCTGCTCAGCTATCTGAGCACCAGAAACAGAACAATTCTGCCAAAGACAGTCAAAAAGTGACTATTTGACCTGAGGAGCACCAGGGAGCAAACCAGGGCACAGATAGTGCTACCCTAACCATGCCGTACAAGGGCCTGGCCTCACATGGGACACAAGAATCTTAGAGATGAAGATGTCAATTAATTGTATACTAGAGTCCCTATGGCTTTTCCAGATGTTGATGATGAAGATCCACTGGAAAACACCACATGAAGAAGTTGCCGTAGTACATGATTCATCTCACCTGTTCTACCACCACCTGTTTTTCCATGAGTCTCATCACTCCAGATCATATACCAGGACCAGGATAGTACCTATGTAGTGGTATAGATGACGTTATCTGATAAATGTACGCTTAGTGTGCCTGGACATTCACAGCAAGTCAATTTTGGACCAGTAAAATGGCTCTCCGGGTGTACTTTGAACAAGAAAAAAAAAACCAAAACAACAACAACAAAAAAAACCCTTATTTCCCCAAAGCACTAGTCTTCATTTCATCATTTTTAAAAGAATTTGGCATTTCTTTGGGGCTGGATAACTTTCCTCTTTCCCATATTTATGGTAGAGTTCGGGGTTTTTCCTGATATTTTTCATTATAATCCTGAAAGATAGGATACCTAAATTAAGTACTTTTTCTAAGCAAATTATCATAGTGCATGGTACTAAAAAGACACACATCATGAACATTAGCTCACTGTCTTGATTTGGTAGACTTTATAAAACAATGCAAAGCTCAGGCTCTATACTTTCTAGAATTTCCAGAAAGCCGCCATTTGGCCAGAAGCCCTCTTCAAACTTAATTTATATCAGTACACAACGCTCTGCTCATCTCAATCAAGCCAATCCTTTAATTTATACTCCAATGACTCATGATAACCCACAAATTCTATTTGCACATGCTTATCTCAAATCTCTTCTTTAGCTATACAAACACTGACACTATCAGATCTCATCTTTCCCCTGGCTCTCTTGGTTTGCAACGGACACCCTTGTGCATTGATGCCGTTCACATCCTTTTCTTTTACAGGCACACTGAATCCCATTAAAATTCTCCATGTAGTAGTTCATCCTTTCTGCTTTTCATGAAGCTGGGCTAGCATTCTTTCATGAAGAAAATGAGAGGAAATCGCTATATTCTACATGCTATATTCTACATGCTATATTCTACATGCTATATTCTACATGCTATATTCTACATGCTATATTCTACATGCTATATTCTACATGCTATATTCTACATGCTATATTCTACATACCGTTTATCACGTACTTTTAAGGAAGCTTCCAAAAGAGATGTAAATTAAATATCAACAACATTTTTCTACTCAGCGTAGAGGTGATCATACTATTTGGTAATCTGTATGGATAATCTTCACTTCTTAAAGTATGCATCTCAATCAAAAGGGTTTCTTTCAATATGTTTGACTAATACAAGAATATATGGACAAGGCTGGTCACTTAACCAATTTACATTGGTTACAAGCGCTTCTTGACTTCAAATCACACAATTTCCACTGAACTGGAACTCCAGAGACAATCTAGTCCAACCCCATGCTCAGAGCAGCTCCACTACAGTAAAACCAGATTTCTCAAATCGGGTAACTTGGCCTTAGCATGGACATGGTCCTGCCCAAGTAGAGACTGACAGTGCCAAGGGTTTCTGCAGATGACCTGTACCTTGTTCCATAGGTGATACTGCCTTCATTACCTTATAAGCTGCACACGCTGTTATCCTCAAGTGGATATTGCAACTACTGTACATTTTATTTGCTGTAGCAGCACCAAGGACTGAGTTATGATCCTGTGGTGTTTGCAGGACTTTTAGCTCTTTGTTCTTGGCTGATAAGACAAGTGGTTTGAGATACAACAAGGGGTCACGGTTTTAAACTAAAAGAGGGTAGATTTAGGCTGAAGAATTTCTTCACTATGAGGGTGGTGGAACACTGGGACAGGTTGCCCAGAGAGGTGGTGGATGCCCCATCCCTGGAAACATTCCAGGCCAGGCTGGATGAGGCTCTGAGCAACCTGATCTGGTTGGAGATGTCCCTTGCTCCTTGCAGGGCGGTTGGACTGGGTGGCCTGGAAAAGGCCCCTTCCCACCCAAACCCTTCTGTGACTGCTGTGTTATCAGCTTGTCATATTTTTACTGAACTATAAATATGTATTCACTAGCTTCATAAAATTAATATAAAAAAACCCATAAAGCTTACCTGGAAGGCTATTCTTTGGTTTTCTGTTATTGCTTATCATGCTTCCCTCATAATAGAGGAGCTTCTCTAGAGCACATATATTTCCATTCAAATGCAATTAGTTCTGACCAGGTATGCACCCATTTATGTGTTCGCGGGTGCTGATTAGATAGAAGAGTAATCTGTTTTGAATTCAATGTTCAGATTACATTGTGTTATTTCACACTATTCATCACATTAGGAAATGAGAAGGGTTGCTTTACAAGAAACGGAATCATTGAGCGAAACATGCACTGCTATGAAATGCTTCAAGTCTATCTGAGATACTCCCAAGGCAATCTACCATCTAAATAATTACTCAGTTTATTTTCTTGCCTATATTCCTTTCACTGAGATGGAAGTCATGGCAATTAATAAGGATTTGGAAAAATTACCAAGTAATTTGGAAAAAAGGGAGAAAGTTCCCCAAAACCATTGAAATTGAAGATACAATGCTGTTACACTTGAAAATATCTTTAATTTCTTCATTATTATCCTTGAAAACTGCTGTTAACCTCAGGATTTGTTGTGCTACCTGCATTAAACACAGAGGATGCTGCACCTCTGCAGCTGGGTGCTGTGGTGACTCCCGGGCATCAGGGACAGGGCAGCAACAAATCTCAGCTAGAGACTCAGGCCAATCCCACTGCCCCAAACAAAATGGGAAACTGCTATTACATTGCACCACCGGGCACCGTAGGCATTCACCTCCCAAAGAATAACTCCTCTCAGCTTCCTGGGAATAAAAAAAAATAAATAAAAAAAATTTTAAAAGGCTTGAATCTCTAATAACCTGCTTAAGCTTTTGTCATAATTACTATGATCTAGACTCCCAGGAAAACAAATTCTTTCTGAGCTCATAGCCCTCAGTTACGGTCCCAATGATTTAATTAAAAAGGAAAAGCTTCCTTCTACAGCCAGAAGGCAGCCAAAAGTATTGGACAGTTAGCAAGAAGAGGAAAACAGCTCAAGGATATTGTTAAAAACATCTGGGTAAGAAAATAATGCAAATAATTTAACAAGTTGTGCTACAAGACCAGACAAAACACTGAGTTTTAAACTAAGTCCAAACCAGAAGTGACTTTCCTTGAGTTTAACTCATGCTGCAGAGGCTCTTTTTGCTGTACTGTTAGAGCTACAGCTGGAAGCACCACCTCCAAAACACATTAGCATTTTCAACATCCATCTGTGCACAAAAAACACGTTATTCTTGGGGAAAAAGAGCACATCCTTCTGGGATCCAAACCCAGGTTTTTGGGCTGACACATTTCAAACTTCACATACTTATCAGGAGCAAACAGAACTACCTGAAGCTTCTCTGCCTCTGCAAGGAAGTAAACAAAATTCAACTATTATATTCCAGAATCTGCCCTCTGTTTTTGTCCTACCTGCTACACAAGGGGGGAAAAACCAAGTTCGCAGCTCTCGTGAAGAGGGCCACAGTAAAATAGAGGTGTTCCGAGCCAAATTAAACCACTGAAATGCCTCTCAGCCACTCACGCGTTCCTTTGTCAAGCAGAGACCTCTTCTCCTCAGACAAATAGAGGAGAAAAAGGGCATAACTTCAGCTTTGGTTTAGCTGAAGGAATAAACACTGTTTTCTCTGGAGCTGAGGGAAGCAGGTTGTCTTTGTGGAAGTCCAAACTCATAACACCAATTATGACTAGAATATACTCATTACTCTTCCTGAATGCTGGAAAGCATAGAAGAAAAATCTGGTTTTTAACCCTTTAATACACAACTGATACCAACAGTCTAATTTCACCAAACCGATTTCCAGAAGTCTAAAGGGCTGAAACGTTTAGGGGTTCAGGAGAGAGACCAACCACTGGACAGATGCTCTCACTGGAAGTCCACTATTTTTTTTTTTTTAGTAAATAAACTTCTTAAATCCTTGTATGTGCAGGCAGGTTATAACAGTCAAAGTGCAGCAGTTACTCACTTTCTTTAAAAATTAATAAATAGAATGTCAAAACTTAATAAAATGTCTAATTTTGCCATGGGTACAGGCAAATGTGCTTCGTCTCCTGACGTTTCTAAGGCTGAAGTGGGAGAAGATTGCCTTTGCTCAACCCATATGTAGAGATAATTAACCAGGGACATTTAGTAATTCTTTGTCATTCAGGATAATTAAACAGGCTGGGACAAAAACAGTGTTTGCAGAGCTTGTCTTTCCTTGAGTTGCTCGCTTATGGGGCTTTTTGTGTGTGCGTGTTTTGTGGGTTTTGGTTCTGGTGGTTTTTTGGGGTTTTTTTGCTTGGTGTTGGTTTGGGGTTTTTTTTGTTTGTTTGTTTTGGGTTTGCTTTTTTTTTTTTAAGAGATCATTAGTTTTATCCTGATTTAAAACAATTTTATCTGACTACCAGAAATTATCGGAAATAGTTAGCAGCTCAGCTCTGCAACACCCTGAGTCTTATATAATTACTTTCCTATTTGTAGTGAAAATCTACCAGCTCTCCAGGGCTTTCTTCCCAGCCACTTTCTCTAGACCTCTTTCAATTTGCTTCCTTCTATGACACTTGGTGCATCACTTTCTGCTTCCACTCAAGTGCTTTTTTTCCATACCTTCCCTTTCAGTCTCTTCTGAGATCCTGTAGTTGACTCCATGATGAACTCAATTTTCAAGAACATTGCCTAATTTTTTCAACATTCAGAGTCAGCCAGCAGCACAAACACACACAAAATATCATGGCTTATGCATGGTCTGCGGGAGCCAAACACAGAGAACTGGAAACATTGTCTGTAACTGCAGCAAAGTCAGGACAAAGTAGAGAATGGGACCACCTCCAGAAGCACTGGAGATACCCAAGTCCTGCGCGAAGCATGTTTTTTCTCCTCAGTCACAACTGTTGCTATTTGCCTCATATTCTGTACAGCTGCTAGGCACCTCTACCACACTTACCTTCAGAGGCCAATGTAGGCTTGAGTGTGTTTATGATCAATGTGGTCCTTATAGAAGGCATTCACCAAAATGTACTTCTGCTGTAAATCAGGACTTCCCGAGGATCAGTCTCCATGGAGATGCCTGAAATAAATAGTGAGAATTCAGAATTTTTAGCGTCTATGAGCATTTCACAATGGATGAGGACCTGGCCAAAACTGAATGAGGTTTCACAATCACCTTTGGAGGATTAATTCCTCTGGCAGTCCTCACCCCTAAACCCACACACAGCTTCATCTCCCTGGGGTGGGAATACACATTGAAGAAGGTTGATGTGGGATGGAGCTAGATGTGTGGCTGACCACTCTCTGGTGCTTGAAAACTGGTACATTCCTGAACTCACTCATTCCTTTTTAACCCCAAATGCTAGCAACATAAATCATCTTTATTTTGACCTAGGAGAAGTGTCATTCAGAAAGCAGTGGAAGTCCTCTGGCTCCAGAGGAGGTTCAACAAAAAGAATGGAAGCAAAAAAATGTTTCCTTCAAACAGAGCTTTTACAAAGACTTTTTTTTGGTAAAATACTGCTCTCTCCAGCACCATTATACTGACACACAAACTGTACAGCAAGTCTTGCTCACAGTTGGTTTACACCTTTAACTTACAACACTTTTAGTGCATTAATTCCTGTTCGCACTTTAATGGATGCACCAGTAAGCCTCTTGTTTGCTGGTATGAATCCTGCCTTTCACGTCCCGAGAAAAATACCGAAGTTAGAGTATTTTTTTTAATGTCGTTTTTATTCAGTACTTGACAATGGCAACAAAAACAGAACACTCAAGAATTATACTTTTAAAGAGGAGTTTCTAACAAGCAGCTATACTTGTCCTAGTGTAATATCTCATTTTCTCAGGAGTCGATTAAAATCCATTCTGCTCCACCAGGATACACCCAATGACACTCCCTGATATAAAGATATACAGAAAAACATAAAATGAAATAATATATCATTGGTAATGCTCAGAACATTGTTAAAAGCTACTTATCTTTTATGTATACAGATATCTGTGGTGACAAATAGCCTATTATGGTATATGATTGACTGAAAAGAGAGAGCAGAAACTGAAAAAGAATACTGAATAACCTGATGATCATTTACTGGTCATATTTTACATTATTCCTCTAATTTGATACACTTTCAGATTACCCACAGGAGAAAAAAACAAGGAAAGAAAACAACGTAGTTTTAATGCGGCTCCAGGTAAGAACTGGAGCTGGTTATGGATTCCTCCAGTAATTCAGCCAATAGACAATGGGATTTGGGTTTACCACTGTATGAGGTAGACATTGCCAGCATCTCTAGATACTTCTCCAGCAGTACTAAGAGACCTTGACTCTACAGGGGTCATCAGAAGAGAGGGTGAGGACTACATCAAAATGGGGACCAGAGCCCAGACTGGGACGAGGTACCTAAAGGCAGAAAAAGAAGATAAAGCAATCACATCTCAAGGTCCTGAGCTCTTTGTGACCCCATACTGTATCTTCCAAAGGGACAGCAAGAAGAGGGACAGGGAAGAGGAGGCTCTGAAACAAGGAAGGGTTAGCAACCAAGTAGTTTGTTCCATTTGTTTAACACTGGTTCATCTCACACAGATTATGACACCAGTCATATCCTAATATATGAAACCCAGTCAACATCCTAAATATGTGAAACATTGTTTGTCATGGGGTTTATAAGTTTAAACACAGCTTTATTTGTATAGAAGTATGATGCCTTCTCCTAAAGAGTGCAAGATGGACACTTAGCTAGGTGAGTTAGTTGGCATACAACAAAGCCATGCAGAGACTAAGAAAATGTGAGACTAAGAAGAAACAAGCTTAAAAATGAAGCTGATTTTCACAGTTGAGTACTAAACTAGAAGTGCAGAGACAAAATGACTGCAGTCTTGAAGTAAAACTCCTTTTGACTCCAACACCTTTGTTTTTATGGCTAAAAAACAACAAAAACCCAAAGCATTTCAAGACCCTAAAGATTTGTATATCGCCATCCAAACAACCAGCATTGACCTTGCTTGCACATCAACACTGACGAGCTGAACGAGGACAGCAGTTGTCAGGACACAGCATGGCCTGATGGCTGCATTAATATGTCAGAGGCTTATCTCTGCTCTTCTGAGCTCAAGGACACTTGTGCACAACAACTTCAATAAAATGCTCACAGCTGAGAGTGACAAAAAAAAACCCCTTGAACTCTTTCTTGGTTTCTAATCACTTTTCATTTGAGAAAGTTCTCATTCCTCTTCAGCAAAATACGGCCCCTCAGTGAAATCACTGAGAACTTTCACATTGACTTCCAAGGATCCAAATGTCACAATTTAACAAAAGCCTGCAAAGAAACTAGAGGTTTGGCATCCAAAATCCATTCTGGTGCAAATCTCAAACAGTGCTGGGCTAAGGCTATGGTTTGACTTTGAATCATACCGTGTGTCTACTGGACTATTTCACAGCAAATTTTCAGCAGTTGCTATCCCATGTATACATTATAGCTATATACACAGAGTCCTAATGGAGAAAATTGAAAAAATCCCTGTTAAATAGACCTCTACTCCACACGCCTGGTGAATTAACTAAGAATTCAGTGGCCATACAGGTTATCAGGTCTCTTGTGGTTCCATTTGACAGTGTAATACAAAAAAAAAAATGCTTTAAGAATAGTGTTTTCAGAGCACTTTCATTCATTAACTCTTTAAGCTCTCAGCAAGAGTTAACCAGAGGTACTTTTGACCTAAGTACTTTTCACCTTCCCATCCATTTCTTCATAGACTTCGAAAAGTCATAAATTTTTCACCTTAGGCAGATGAAGCTATATAATTACCCAACTGAGATTTCTTTGCAGTTTTTTTTGTGAGCATCAGCTACTCCCCACTGCCAAAGACGAGATACTGGTCACATACCGCTGATCTAATCCAAAATCACCATTCCTGCTACCCAGCAGATAATAATTCTTCTCATTCGCTTCATTTGTTTCACCTAATCAATCATCAATTCAAGAAAGCTCCTTGAATTTTTTGTATCTGTAATTCACATGAGTAAGCAATACATATTTAGCTTGCTTAATGTTTCTTCACACATCAAGTTATCAATCTCTCTGGTCCCCTAACCATTTTTGTTGCTCTTCTGTGGATACCTTCTGGCTTTGCCCAAGTCCTTCCAGCAGTTTCAACTGCACCCTCACAAGAGTCCAACAGACAAACAAAAACTCTTCCTTTTTCACCAGGCATTCAAAAATCATCATTTAGTTTGCCACTTAAGGTAACTTTTTTATTCCGAATATCAACTCTGTAGTGGCCATACATAAGGAAGTCTGAAATTCACTGAATTAGCTTTGCAAGGTTCTCAGTAGCTATTGTCTATCATTTCGTTCTCAATTCATTTCTAGCTCTTTACTGGGGAGTTCAGGTTTGAAAATAACTGAAAACGCCAAAGCTCAACACCATTGAGTTTGCTGCCTTTCCCCTCAAAATGATGATAAAAGTAATTTAATTTCTATCCAAACACCATAAATCATCTTTTGCTTTCTGATTCTTGGCGCATACTTTTGCTCAACTCATTGGGTATCGGAGTTATAGCTCCCAATGATGTCAGAAGCTGGCAGTCCGTTAACACATTATATATCTAGTTTGTCTATGATGTTCACTGTAAAACAATGCAAAATTTCCTCTTCTGCTACCTTAAAGTTTATTAAACCCTTGAAGGTCCTGATTTAGATATGAAGTAAATTACTAACATCAATTAGGCAACAATCTACTGTGACCAACAAAAAAACCCATGGCTACAGTCTTGCCTGATGCCTCTTTGTATTGCAGGAGGTCTGTTCAGCACAACAGAACTGTCAGCTTTTCCAAAGTCAGATGTGGGAGACCAGTCAAGTGTCTTTTCCTCAGCTCAGGAAAATGTATCTTTTTAGGGCATAAACCATCTCACACCTAGAATTTTATTTTTCTGGTGTTGAGCTCCAAAGCCTTTGGCAATGCCTCCTTCCCAGTCAACAGCAAGAACTCCTTCCTTAACTCCTTTGTGACACCTCTCATTTCACCAAAATGAATGATGCAAGTATCTTCTACAGAAACATTGCAGACTCCAGGCAATAATTAAATCTACAGCCCAAACAAAGCAATCTTCTCATAAAGTACCATACATGAGTTGACTTAGGCTTCTCTGAAGCTTTAAAGAACATGTTTAGACAAACTCTGTAGCTCCCCTCTCTCTTCTTCATGCTCCTGAACCTTTCTTCTTTTCAAGCATGGGATTCTACGTGGAGATAGAGTTTTAAGGGGAAAAGTCATCCCTAAATGGGTGGCAAGAGAGGCCAGGTGCATACATGCAGGTTAGCTGCTTCTCAAGCTGAGTAAATATCAGCAACCTATAAGATTGAGGTTCATGAACCAACACTTTGAACCCTATGTTCTTTTAAAGCTTTTAAAAGTTATTTTCATCCCTTCCACTCAATAAGTTATCTGATTTATTACAAAAAGGTGAAAGGTCCTCTCTCTTGTTAGCAGTTACCTGAGCCATTCAGTCCTCTTTGATGTATCCTTGCACGAATAAGTTTATTTCTAGGCTTCCTGGTGCTTACTTGTTTTAAAGTATTTGTCAAACAAGAACAATTTTCTATTAATGCAGAAGCCAGCTAATTGGTATGGTAGCCTGTCATTCTGTCACACCGCCTTGACAAACAATATAGGAGATTAAAGAGTTGCTAATTGGCTGATACTGTTAGCAGCAATTTCATAGTGCTAATGTACCAAGAAAACATTAAAAAGTTGCTTTGATCGGACTATGGAAAAATTACACAAAATGAGCTTCTGCAAGATGAAGAGTGTTGTTGCACAGGAGAACTCCCATGTGCAGGGAGCACTTTCAATATGGGATCAAGGAACATGACTAGTCTATATGTTGTAGAGATAGTCTGCCAACAGAAGACAGTTCCTCATAAGACATTCTTGGATTTGGGCACCATTACTGAAAAATAGTGGAAAACACACAGAAGAGACCATTAAAACACAAATTATGAACATATTTAAGGATATAGACCCAAAAGCTTCTCATAGGAGGAGTAAGATTTGATAGGAGTAGCAATGTACTCTGAACTACTCCATCATGAAAGCCTGTGACCAAAAAAATTGTCAACTATTGCCCCAAATCAACTTGAAATATGACCATTCCCTCCTCAGCCACTGAAGACAAGTTAGAAGAGATTGCAGATAGGATATAGCATGCCTTTCAGTTACAATCAATTAAGCAGGAAAAGACAAGATAATAAGGGTAATTAACAACATTTGGACTAAGCTAGGATTATGAAAATTAACAGCATTAATTTTGTTACTTTCAGTTAATGTACCCTTGGACAGATTTTAAATGGATGCGTAGCAGTAAGGTCAGCTATCGGTGTTATGTTCCCATACTTGTCAAATCAATGAGCAAGAAATAAAATGTAAGTACCAGAAAACATATTAGTGAGTTGTTCTGAAAAATACAGGAGCACTCTTTCTCAGAAGAAAAATGAAACAGAAAGACAAACATTTAGAAACACATAAACAATGCTCGCAGTACGGTAAATATTGGTATACAAAAGCCTAGATGAGCTTAAATTCTCTTTTTCATTGCCAAGGCCTTGCTAAGTCTTCATATTTCTTAAAAAAAGCCTGTAACAAGAGATGGTAAATAACCACACTTGGGAAGATGTCTCCTACCACATCTCGATCAGTTCAGCAAATGAATCAGAGCTGTTCTTTCACTTCAGCTACTTTCACTTGGAGTTTTCTGGTTCCTGCAGGAAAAACAAGAGAAAAATAAAACAACCTCCACACAGTCTCCTTGATAACGACAGCACAGAGACTGAGACAGTGCACACTGCCTCACAGAAAATTAAATATTGATAATTAGCTTTTTAGATACCCTAAAGTGCTCAGGTATGGATCTTCCATCCTCTGCAACAGTACTTTTATAATTATGAAAATATGTCATGGCAAAAAGGGCAAGCGAGTGTGGAATTTGGCAAGTAAGCCAATGTGGTTGTCAAATCTAAAGGGAAATCCACTGAGTACCAGTTGGTGGGGAAAGACATGTGGGAGTTAATTTTTATCAACAGAAACATCAAAAGTCAAATAAAAGAGGAAATGACGAAAGTTTCTTTTCTGGCTTTCTGCTGCGAGTTCTCTCCTTAAGGAGCTGATCGCACCGCCCACATCAAAAGAAAAGGTGGCTGGAAGCATGGCAGCCTCATAGGCCCCACCTGCTTGGCACAGTGGTACACACTTTGCGTTTTTGGATAGTCAGCAGCAGATAGGATGCTTTGGCAAAACAAAAGAAGAAATTACTGAGGTATCTGCTATCAAGGCATTGCTTTTTAGCACCTTCAACTTCAGTCCAAGCCACAGCTGCTTCCCCCTCCCCGCCCCATTAAAATCCCCAAATCTTCTCCTGAGGGGCTCTAGGGAAAAATTAATGTTCATGTGTTTGCAGGGATCCAAATGTTACCATCTGCTGTTCCACTTTTTCTTCCATGATTGCGTTTAACACGTTAATCATTGACACACTATTGTTACTTATTAGAGTCAGTGATGTTGTCTAAAATTATGGCGAGGAAAAGAAACATATTGAAAGAATTTCAGTGACAAGGAAAGCTACTGACTTCTCTTCAGCTGCTTCCCAATTTAAAATACTAATTTAAATCAGTCTACTCCTTGCATCCACAAATGAAGGATAATTACGTTGTTCCTTCAACCTTGTGTTTAGAGATTGTATTGCTCTTCATTATATTAGTAATTTAATTTATTCCTTCGTTCCTGCTAGCTTTATAAGTAGGGAATTAGAGGAAAAAATGAACTGGAATGCTGTGCATTGGATACATCCACCTTTTTTCTCTTGCTTGTTTACCATTAACAGTTATGCTTCATCTGTTGCTTAAAGACATTAGTGCTTAAATGATCTGATACCGGTTCACAGGAATAGGTGAAAAATTTTTTCCAGCTCCCAGAGAATAAACATGTAATTCCTGTAGGCTGTGAGGTGCAGATTCTTCTCATTGAAATGTAGGGAGCTACTCTTATCTAGGCCCATATATAGCCCATATAGGAGAAGCCTCAGTGTTCAATGAATTTGCAGTAGAGGGTTAATTTAAAAGAGAGCAATTGACACAACAAGGTTGGAAATCAGGTGGGAAAAAAGAAAAACCCATCAAAATGCAATGAACATTCATATTTCTCTTGTCAAGTGAAACATCTGAGCATTACTCAAGCATCACTACATCTTTGTTAAGTCATCCTGTGTACTTGAGCTCACTACATAAACAATCTATTTTTTAAATAACAGAATATTTCAGGAAGCATTTGCTGTATGTATTTAACTCAGTATCCTCTTGACTATTAATCAGGTCCCAGGATTTATTACTTTTTTACCCTCCTCCAATTCCCACAAATTAAATCAGACCTGTGACAGTCCCGCCCAAAGCACATTTGGCAGCTGCAGACCCAGATGGAGGGTCTGACCCCATGCTGGGATCTGAATCCTCTCCTGGCCAGGCTAGGTTGGCTCAGCTGATGGCCATGGACTTGTCTGTTGGGCTGGAAGGAGATCCCTCTACTGTTGAGCTTCTTTTTAGCCTCACATATCACACACAAAAAGTAGAGTATATGGTCTTTCTAACATGCCTGTGTGCAAATCTTTACAAGCAATGAGTTAAATTAGTCAGATTTTTTCCTTAGGGCTTTATACTTACTGAGCAGAAAGTCTGTGATGAAATCACAGCCATATAACATGTTCTAAAGCTTGTCTCATGTGTTGTAACTTTTGACCATGAGTCAGAAATAAGATCTGTAACTTCAGCAGTAGACATGTTTTTAAAATGTAATAATTAAAATATGAAATCACTTTCAGACACCACAACCCAATGATCATTAAAGACAAAATAATCACAATAGCTACCAAGGGTTTAACGTTTCTGTTAATGATGTGTATGATATTTATTCACATTTCATGGTAGAGTGAGTGCTTCCAGAGTACTCAAAGGGCACTTTCTGAACTGGCTGCCAGCGAAGTCTCGTCAGCAGTTTTGAGCTTGATGCCCATGCTACCTGAATCAATCCTTTAATCTGCCCAGCTGATCTAGAGGAAGCAGCAGACTTTGGTACACCCTCATACAGTTATTTGGGAAGCTGCATGTGAGAAACTCTCGAGGAAACCGGCTATTTGATTTTCCTAGTAATTGAGTTTTGCTGCAAAAAAAGTATCTATATAAAATCCTCATTCTTTTAAGCAAAAAGTTACCTGCAAACCTACACTATTTTAGAAGTATAAATTCTAACAAAAAAAAAAGCAATTAGTCTAACAGTATATGAGTCCTACACAAAAAAAAAAATCTTGCTTTATACATAATTTCATTTCTACCATGTTCAATTCTAGTTCTTATGATGGCTAAATAATGAGAAAAGGAGTGGAAAAGAGGTAAATTTAACCTCTTATTAATATGAAGGAGAAAAATGAGAACAGTCAAAGAGTGCCGTTAATGGGCGTTCATTTAGCACAGATTGCAATTACAATCTGCATAGCAGTTCCGAGCCGTTCTGCTGAACAGAGTTTATATGGCAATTCACCATTTGAAGCGTATAGAACAAGGAAGCAAATTATGCTCCTTCTCGTTAAGTGACTAACAATACAATTTCAAGACATATTAAACATTAAATAAGTAATCTTGCAAAATGCTGAATTCTTCAAGTTCCATTTGCACTCTTTAAAGGCTTAGCAAACCATGTCATGAATGTCTCCGATCAGGCACAGGTCAGAGCAATTGAGACCGAGTGAAGCTTCTCTATCATTACTTGTTTATCAATGTCAGGTTTTTTCCCCAGTCAATTAGCGTTCAATTAATGAAGACTATTTTTTTTCCATCACACTGAATATTTCTCAAAAGCTTTACTAGGAGCTAGTCAAGCCTTTTACAAATCACCTTTGTTTTCAGAAGCAGCAAACAAATTCTCATTTTACTAGATGCCACGTTAGACGGGGTCAGTCACATCACATTGGGTGATGGACACAGCCAAACCCATTGGCTCTTAATCTACTTCCCTATTTACTGTTCAGAGAACATTTCCAAACTTTCAGTTAATCACAGCTAACACAGACCTTTGTTTGGTTTCACACATAATTTGTAGAAATCACTGAGAGTACAAGTCAAGCCACCAGCTCCAGAGTCACAGACCACTGGGATGATTTGCTTTATGTTTAATAACTTGGTCTCAGAGAAGGCTGCCTTTTCATCTCTACCTGAAAAACCATGAAGACAGACAGCAGATCGAGTAAAGAAAAAGTTTACTCTCACTAATTCAAAAGAAAAAGGAGGGTGCTGTATCACAGCTTGGCTCCCACCAGCGTACTTGACCTTGCAGGCTACAAAATAAAAAATCCTTGTAACTGTGTTGGTAAATAAAGCGATTCAGGCTGACACAGTGGTGATGGAAGAAGTGATATACATAGAACATCAAGCTGTCATTTCTATAAAATGATTTTTTTTTTTTTTAAACTAGCAGCACTTTAGAAAGTGCCTTAAAACACAGCAATCTTTCAGACAATTTTCTTACGTTATAACATCAAAAATAAGAAGGGATGAAGGCTGCATTCAAGTGCTAAAGGACAAAAAAGGGCATTTTGAAAATCTTTGATACTGTAATTACAAATGCGACAGTTGCTATTCATATAAGATTGGAAACAAAGAAATACAATACTTACTATAAGCTTCAGGAACATATACTAAATTTAAACACCCCTATTTAACTTTCAGCACTTGCACCTTCAGTTGAGTTACATTCAAGCTGTATTCATTTTAAACAACCTTTAAACCGAAACAGGATATAACAACATAGTTAAGTGCTGGTAATACTTGAGCCTTGCAAGCAAGTAAGCATTCTTCTGCAAATATAACCATTGATTGCTCCCATAAGAAACTCCAAAAAGTAGAGTTTTCTCATGCAAGTAATGTTGTAGTTGCTACCTACCTATCATTAATCTCGTTGGAGCAGAGACATCTCTGAACACTTTGGGCATCCATATACCACATCACCTAGGAGTGGGATTAGCTTTAAAAATCAGACATGTATTCTCCTAATCCATATCTGGTTCATGGGATTACAGTACCTAACCCACAGGTAAATCTCAATACGTATTCACAAATATTTCAGACTCCTAGGGAAAGTTAGAAAGAAAAGCAGAGTACTGCTATTATTTCAACTCCAGTAAAGAATTTATTTCTTTACTAGTGATTGAAAGTATCCATTATACTAACATTTACAGTTAATTATTACTAATGTAACTGGGATTTATTATCTGTGGGTATGACTTAAGCACTACTTTTCCAATTTATGCTTATGGCTCTCTGCTGTGCTTTGAAAGTCATCATGATTTTACAATTACCACAAAGAATATTAAACAAATTTAATTTTTTAATAATAATATTTTATGAAAGAGCAGAAGGAAAGACTTTCCCAGAAAACAGGAGTCAATTATTTCAATCAAAAGCCCAAGCAATCACACAGTTCATTTTAAGTAAAATAAATCAGCATTACTGAGCAGAAACACAGCGATGACAAGTATTTTGTAGAGGCAACAGCTATCTTGCCCCCTCACATTATATGCCTTTCAGAGCACATGCTGCTAGAAAACTCTCAGTGCATCGCATTCCTCTTGCGGTGTAATATCCACTATCACAGTTTTGTGCTTGTATATAAAGTGTAAGATCTTATCCAGAGGAAAATAAGATGGAGCTGGTCCACACGTTACTTTGTCCTTTCAAAAGGCAGAATACAGCAGTAGACCAATCACTGCTGCTCCTCACCCATCACTGATAAAAGGACCTTCAACAGGAGCCAGGCAGCAGGAAAAGGACCCAAGGTGAATGGGTCCAGCCACAGAAATCAAGAAATTTAATAAAACTGTAGAATTTGACTTGTTAAAATAAAGCTTTTCATATAGCTATCTTCGAGCCACTTGTAGACATCACGGGTAAAATTTTGTGTAGTGCTATGTGAACCATAGATAGTTCCATCAAAAACAATTAACTAAACTAGAAAGAGATTTTTCCAGCTTCTGTATAGAAATGAGCCTTCGGAGACTGTAAGCACTGTAGCACTGGCTGCACCACCTTGTCTTCTGTTTTAAGACTGCCGTATTAAAGGTATAGATTCACATTTCAAATAAAAATCAAGTCCTGTATTGATGCGACTCGCCTACTAAAATATATTTTCTCACTAGTAATCAGACTGAAACCAGCAGTGAAAAGTGCATAATCATCACAACTACGACAAACATTTATTATCATCTATTTTCAAATTAATTCAGGCTGGAAAACATTCCATGAGAGTGCTGATAGTAAATAGTTATGCTGGGAAAAAGAGTGAAAGAATATACTAGAATACATTAATTCACTCTGTACTGATGTTGTTGTAAAGTAACCAACTTGTGTTAAATTCACTTTATTTTACCTTGAGGAGCAAGTACTGCTTTAAGCACTGCAAATTAAAAATGAATCTCTTTAAGAACAACCCAAGCTCCTTTCCCTGGATTCATAAAACTGCTGTCGAGAGAGATATGTTGAGCCCAGGAGAATGAGACCCACAGTCCTTCGCAGCAGTCATTAAAATTCCCAAAGAAAGTAGGAGCAGCATCCTCTAGCACATCCAGGGGAATTATCCAGGAGGATGAATGGGAACACAATAAGGAGAATGGCAAAATCTGAGCAATGAGTGCTGAGACTCAGATTTCTTAGCAGACAAGACACCCAGAATTTGTCAAGAATGTATTAATCCTGCCTGGAGAAAAATGCTGCATACTTAGATGAGTCCTGACTGTAGGGTTGACAACTGCCCCACTCACCAGGCTAATGTGGCTCCATGAACCTGAAAGCTGAATTTTCACCTTCAGATTTCCAAATCATGTAACCTAGTTGCTCAGTAAAAAGAGGTTTTCATTTACAAAAATGTATCACCCTAACGATCCAGAAAACAGGCAAAGTATGCTCTGCAACCTCGCTCTGTAAGGAGAGAAATACAACAAATGGTATGCTGATTTTATTCTTTAAGTGGATTTCTACCTAACTGAATGTTGCCTACCAAGGTGGATTTATCAGATCTGCACAAACAGCCTAAACTGCTGAGGAGCAGGTCAGCTTTCCTACCTGCTTAACATCACGAGACTGCACAAACACTGGCAGACAGCAACAGGTAAGTCAGGTCTGTTTGGGAAAAAAAATTCTGGTCTTTTAAATTGTTGGCCACACTTTAGCAAAATCACTTCAAAGTATTCATAAAGCCACAAAGTCTTTTTCATTAAAGCAGCAAGATGGTCTTTTCTTTCTTGCTGTCCTCTGGAGAGACAGTAAACTCTAACATGTCTTTGAAATGCCTTCAGGGCTGGGGGCAGAGGTTCGTATTTAGCAGAGTGTTTTGCTATGAACACATTGCACCAATACCAGATTTC
Source organism: Ardeotis arabs (assembly GCA_011801015.1). Lineage (NCBI taxonomy): Eukaryota > Metazoa > Chordata > Aves > Otidiformes > Otididae > Ardeotis > Ardeotis arabs. The sequence continues at coordinate 1,633 of JAAGAY010134742.1, read as the reverse complement.
AGCTTACTTGCCAGTACGTGCAGACCCAAATGCGTTGCTTCATGATCTGAGTTCCCCGTGTCTTGAAAAGTTGATGCCACAGGCGCCAAAGTGACACTGCTGTATGGGACAATTCCAAAAAATAACTTGTAGGAGATGTGTAGTTTTGGCTGCTCTTCCAGCTTCTAGGGCAAAGGACGCCTGGAGATCACAGCAGCACCAAAATGAGAAAGAAGTCACCTCCAAGGTGATTTTAGCAATGGGTAACCCATGCCTGTGATTATATGGTGCTTGAAGCAAGCGCCCACCCCTCTGGAATGGCATCCACCAGCTGAAATGAAACCACGAGATCATTTAGCATGCGGCTGGTTGCAAGGGTCCCTTCTCCAAGGAACATGTTTCTTTGGACTGTTGGAACGACAAATTAGGGACCACAAATGACAAGTTATTTTATATCCTTTTCTAGGAACCACTATAACAGTTGAGCATACATCTGTGTATTTTATATATGCTAAACACGTGATTTTAAAACCAAAATAGAAATAGTTTTGACCAGGAGGAAGACTACAGAGGTGCTTCTGATGCATATTCTTTAAAAAAAAAAAATCTGTTTTAATTTTTTGTTCTACGTTCTAGTTGTTTTTATTAAACAATTTATTGGCAGTTTCTGTTGGCTGTATACTTACAAGCCAGCTGAAAATTTTTATTCACATTTTGTCAGAAAAAAAATCAACAAATATCCTGGAAAAGTCATAATAATAGAAAACGAAAGCAATTTAAAAATATACTTTAGCATTAATATGTTTAGGTCAATTTACTCATAGCTAGTACTCATTACTCCAGTCACAGTGTCTAGTAACATAGGAAGCACTAATACGAGCAAAGGTAGTATATATATTCTCACTTTTTTTAAAGTTTTATTAACTACCAATTAATTTTTTTTATTTCTTAATTGAAGATCTTTTAAAACTCTATCAGTCCATAGTAAAAAGAAAAATCTTAATGGCAAACAAAATAGATTTCAATACATGTGGGGTAAAAAAAAACCAAAACCCTCCCTAAAATATCCAGGGGGGTTGTCTAGTCAGTGTTTCTGTTCCTCTTTATCACAAGCTAGCAAGGAACAAAACCTTGTCATTGTCATTTTTCACACATTTTATGTGTGTGCGTACTCTGCAGCTGAAGTCCCATCCCCTGGCCCAGAGCAATCCTGAGTGTTACTGATACAGAGCGAGTAGTACTACACAGAATCGAAGACAAACTCATGGAAAACAGCAAACTACCAGCACAGACAGGCATCCCACTGGTTCTGCTTGCTCTACAAAACTCCTTGAACGTGCACTGGAGCAGGGCGATTTCTCCTGCCGCAGCTGCAAAGGATGCTCTGCCACATCTGCAGCCGCTCCTGGAGCACTGTACCTCTCCCTTCTCCCTTCCCTCCCAGAACAAAGACCAAAGCTCTTGTGAAAATACGCAAACACTGCGTGAAGCACTGGCAAGCCTGTTCCAAATAAACTCAGGTGAAGTCCCCACACTTTGCTATGCCGTGTATTAAACTGAAAGCTCAAGGAGAAGCCCCTCTGCTTTTGAGGCTTATATTCTACTGCAAAATAAAAGATAAAAAAAAAAAAAAAAAAAAAAAAAAGACCTTACT
>JAAGAY010134741.1:0-28883 GCA_011801015.1 Ardeotis arabs | reverse complement strand
ATTTCACAGCAAGGATGATTTTCACCTGAAAAGGAGTGTTACAACATTGTTTTCCAAAGCACATGAGTAATCTGCAGCAGAGCAATGTCTCTGCTGGGACACTGACCATTAGTGCATCCTTCTGAACTGCAGCCTGGAAGGGTCACTTTCATCACTGAGCCTCGGAGGACGAGCCTTGTCGGAGTCCAGCACCTCATTCGGTGCACCAGAAAAAGTGAAACTGTTTGAGAGTAAAAACTGGAGAGAGGGACTACCTTTTTCACTGGGGCAGGCAACCAGCAAATCCTTATTTCCATGGCATAATAGGAATAGATAGCAGGGAAAGACCCAAGCCCCTGGCATATAAATTAACTGAATCTAATTATTTATTAAAAACCTTGTGCAAATAGCTGCTACTTATTTGTCTCTGTGACTGTCTTCAAAGTGAATAAATCTGGGTCCCTGGGATAACAGATGAATGAGGGCACATTTCTTATCTCCTCTGTGTATTTTAAAAACTAAGAGTATGAATATTAAATTCAGTAATTACACATATGTATCATATTGTCCTTTGTATATTCACCATAGAATTGGAATAGAGAAAGCAACTTCAGCAGTGTGACAGAGTAACAATCCCTATTCCCAGATGTGTGTCTATGAATTTATCAAAAATAAATGACAAGCTGGAACAGGAAAGATTGAACATGGGGAAAGCCCAAGTCCAATGGCTGAATTTTTATTAAAATAAATGCTTCATGAACATTAACTCACTCTGACTTATGCTTCTCATTGATTAATTTTATGACTAGTTCTTTATTTCAATCTTATGGGTCATTATTATTAGTTTTGGATGTGTTTTGATTCCCCAAAAAAGGAGATCTCCCTTTGTGATGGTTTAGCCCGAATCACCACACAGTTTCTCACTCATCCTCCCCCTTCCCAGTGGGATGGGGGAGGGAATTGGGAAGGAAGGAGAACTTGTGGGTTGAGATGAAGGCAATTTACTAAAATAACAAGGGAAAACTACAATAACAACAGAATATAAGGATATTAAAATATACAAGGTGAACAATATATGTTTTCTCACCACCCGATGTCCCAATGACTGATACAGCCCGTTCCGAGCAGCAATCACGGAAACAAAACCAAGCGGCAAGCAAAGGAGCAAAAGGGAGCCAGCAAGGTAGAGGGAACGATGCCAGCAAAACGAGAGGAAAGATGGATGCCAGGAAGGCAGATACCCACCCTGGCCTGCCCCCACTTATATACTGAGCATGACGTTTATGGCATGGAATACTCCCTTTGGCCAGTTTGGATCAATTATTCTGTCTGTCTTTCTCCCAGCTTCCTGCATCTGCAAATTAGTGAGACTTGGAAAGCAGGATGGTGTCCTTGGTCTCATTCACAACAACTCATATCATCAGGGTGTTTATCAACATTCTTCACACACGAAATCCAAAACATACCAGCTACTGAGAGGAAAAATTAACTCCATCCCTGCCAAAACCAGGACACCCTTCTATCACTTTGTGTTACGTTTACCCACTCTCCCAACTCCATTCTGTGCATGCTATTACTGTTTTTGAATTTGAGTAAAATAACCTGAAGAGGAGTAAATTCTTCAGAGTCCTGGGATTTAGAATAGACTGAGGAGATTATTTTAACCCCAGTCTCAGCAGCAGCTACATTTGGGTTGCTATCATTCATGAAGCTGGGAAAGACAGACTAGCTTCTGCCTCCATTGTTGTCAGCTTGTTTCTGCTGGAGGGCTCAAAGGTTTGAAATTATGAATAGAGTTCAAGAAAGCGAGCTGGAAATGACCCACGACTGTGTAACTGCTTATAAATACCATACCTAACATCTGTGGCATTTACATGAGATGTGAGTTTCTTGGCTCGGATACCTACCAGCAGCAGCTTTGTAAAACGGACTCATCTGTGTTTTGATTCAACCCTGGATTATCTGTCATTTTAGGAGAGATATTGGAACTGGAATTTTACAGCTCACCTCTGTCATTTACTGGCTGAGAAAGATCCAAGTTGGATGTCTGTGACAATTCACAGTCACTCCTTTCTCTCATTTGCTTCAAAAATCATAAACACCAAGCAACTGGGGCTGATGCTGCTCAATCTCATCAACATTATCTACAAAAAGAGGCCCAGGAAAGGCAAACAACTGCTGTATGTAACCTCTGTGCTTCCTACCGCACTCAGCAACAAGGATCTGGGAGAATCAGCAGCAGCAGCCACCATGAGAACTAGGTCAAGTATCGCTGGAGTGTCGCAGCATGTCGAAAACAGCAGTGAACCATGAAGGCACTTCGAGATTTCAGTCCTGTGTCAGCTGTATCCAGCTAACAGAAGTGCTCTTACCGGAGTTAGTCATCATGAGGCACCTGGCAACCAGCTAAATACGAAATTATTGCACAAGAGAAGCCTTTATTTGCTAAAGAATGGCGAGCATCAAAAGGTGTGGTCTGCCAAGGATGTTTCCCTACCATGCTGCTGCAGCTGCCAATGCAAAGACTGGAAGGTGGTGGCAGCAGCAGCAGCACTATTACCCTGCTAGCCCCATACGGCATCCTTCCTGGGGAATACTTGACATTAACATGGATACTGGTAACCTGAAGAGATCAAATCGATGAATGGTAACCTGCTGCTGTCGTTGTGGAGCCTGCTGCTATCACCATGACAAGAGATTGCGTGCTTTTGCATATGCGCTTTAGAGCTACAGCTCCTTTTTCTTTTTTTCTTGCACCAGCACATCCATTTTTAGCTAGTAAAGCATAAGACTATTCTTCAAAATCACATTCCCACACTGTCCACTGCCGCACCGATGGTGTGGTCCCAGAGCAATCAGATTAGTGACCTGCACATTACTATTTCCTAAGAAATGCTCAACAAACTGCATGCTGAGAGGTAAAATGATGGTCTTCTTCCTTATCAGATTGTATTGACTTTAGGCTGCCTAGGGGCTGTAAATTCCTGCTGAGGGTGACATCTATTTGGGAGTTTTCAAAGCTCTCAGGCATTGCCATGTGTCACACAGGCCTGTCTCTCTTGGATAGCCAACTGGTCTTCTTCCTACCCTGATTGCCTCTACTGCCAAATTTAGTCATTAGTCCTAACTAAGGGTGCTCCTTAGTCCCTATATCCACCTGCAGCTTGACTACAATATATGTTATCAAGCATGCATTGATAAAGGGAATTATCCACATCATGGGGAATATAAAAAATTATGATGTGGTGCTTATACTTATTAGTCCTAATATCATCAGTAACACCCAGAACAAGAATCTTAATTTGTGGTATAGTGGGCACACTAAATAGGGTCAGTTCTCCCCCTGTTTTACATTTTGGTGTTTTTTCTTTCAACAACTACAATTAATTCATTGAATCTACTCTTGTTTCAGCAATGAAAATTAGGAAAATAAGAAGATTATTTGGCTTGTCCTTTGTGTTCGTGGACATTTTTACTCCTGGATGACAGCAACTAACTACTGACAGTTCCAGTTATATTGGTATTCATAGCAGCACCTGCTACAGAAAATGAGCATGAACTGAAATGCCGCATTTCGTTGCCATACCAGCTGATCAAGCAAATGTAGGCTATTTATCAGATAGCTGGAGAATGACTGAGATAAAGCTAATCAGCCACCAATGAGGATCCTGAATATACTCTATCATGCTGCTCAAGGGCTATAAAGTATCTGTAAATTCTCCCCTGTTATCAATTATATATATATATATACATTATAGTTTATAAATTATCTCCTTTGGTGTCTATAAAATTATTCCGAAGTTAATGGAACTGCGACTGGAAGTTTCCTGGAACTGGGAAAGAAAAATCTGAATGAAGTCCTGACTGATCTCAGATCTTCAGTGTTTGGCTCTATAAAGTTCAACAGTGTCAAACTTTTTCATTCCTATCTGTGGTGCTCTCTAGTCCTACAGGTCAGCATTCAGACCCTTCAGAAGCTACTTCCTGTGGCAGCAAAGACCCAGTTATGTCTTAACAAGCAAGAGCTACAGCAGATATTTTTTCCCTTCCCTTCATGGCTTACAAGCTCAAAGGAAGCAATGAGACGCACCCAAAATTCAGAATCACTTTGGAGAATACTTTTCTGTTCATGTATTACTATTATACTCTCTCTGCTGTGGCTTGTTGTGCCTGCGATGCTACGTCACATCCTGACATGCTGCATCATATCTGAAGTGACCACCCATGCAATGTGACTGATCTACCCACACAGCTGCAAAATAACCTGAAGACATTAAGGGCTTGCACTAGGTTTGTTTTTACACACTGGGTGTGTTTATTTGAATTTGTTGTCATCGTGATTTTTTCCTTCCTTCTCCAAATGATGCTCAATTTGCATTCATTTCTATCAAGGCAAATATTCCATTTTCCTTTCTTATACAGCTCCAACATTTAAATCAATGCCAATAGGGACACTTAGCACTCTTCAGTGGCAGTATTCTTGTCTCAGCTTCCAAATGATGAAATCTTTCTGCTCCGTCTTTCCTTAACAATAGTATACCTACAATCATTTATTCAACTAGCCCTACTTCCAATGGCATTTAAACAGCAGTCATATAGGCATAGTATGCTTGTCCACTGATATATCAGACACTAACACTCTTTAATACATATATAGTAATTTCTCTACCTTCTGAAGAGCAATTCTGAGGTTACATAACAGACATAAAGTTACCTGGTTTATGTTTCAAAATGAACAATTAATGTCTACATAAAATGGCAAATTGTGAAGGTCCATTTCAGAAGATTGCTGATGACTCATTATTAAGTGACTTTCTAATATATTTTTCCAACATCTTCTGAGTGTTAATGCCATCCTGATGTTTGCTGGTGGCATAGACACTCACTTTAAAAAACTGGAACTGCATTATCCAGAAAAGAACAGCTTGGCAGCAAAATACTGATTGAAATGGCCTAAGTTCAACATCTTTGTCTGGCATCTTTGGATGGATCATTTGTACCTCAGAAAAATTTGGCCAAAACACATTGAAAATCATTACTTCAACACACTGGAGGGAAGGGATATCATCCAGAGGGACCTTGACAGGCTGGAGAGGTGGGCCTGTGCAAACCTCATGAAGTTCAACCAGGCCAAGTGCAAGATCCTGCACATGGGTCAGGGCAATCCCAAGCACAAATACAGACTGGGCGGAGAATGGATCAAGAGCAGTCCTGAGGAGAAGGACTTGGGAGTGCTGGTGGACAAGAAGCTCCACGCGAGCTGGCAATGCACCCTTGCAGCCCAGAAAGCCAACCTCATCCTGGGCTGCATCAAGAGGAGCGTGGCCAGCAGGTGGAGGGAGGTGATTCTGCCCCTCTGTTCTGCTCTGGTGAGACCCCACCTGGAGTACTGTGTCCAGCTCTGGAGCCCCCAGTATAAGGACATGGACCAGTTGGAGAGAGTCCAGAAGAGGCCACGAAGATGATAAGAGGGCTGCAGCACCTCTCCTATGAGGACAGGCTGAGAGAGTTGGGGCTGTTCAGCCTGGAGAAGAGGAGGCTCCAGGGAGACCTTATAGCAGTCTTCCAGTACCTAACGGAGGCTTACAGGAAAGATGGGGAGAAACTCTTTAGCAGGGCCTGTTGTGGAAGGACGAGGGGTAATGTCTTTAAAATAGAAGGAGGCAGGTGGTAGATTCAGATTAGATGTTAGGAAGAAATTTATTACACTGAGGGTGTTGGAACACTGGAACAGGTTGCCCAGAGAGGTAGTAGATGCCCCATCCCCAGAAACATTCAAGGCCAGGTTGGACCGGGCTCTGAGCAACCTGATTCTGTGATTCTATAGCAGGCAAGTGAGGCTTGCAAAATGCTTAAGAATGATAAATATCTGCAATTTTGCAGTGCTCTCTCCCATTTAAAGAAAGCAACAGGAGGAAGGGGAAGAGGGAGGCTTCCCTAAACATATTGCGTATGTCGTTAATCATTTATTTTTCACAGAAAATCCATCCACTAACCACTAAATTAAAGCAATCTGCCCTTTTTCCCAACAGCATTTCTGCTTTAATCCTGCAGTAAGAAAGTTGCAACTATTTGCTAGTTTGTTATAAAGCAAGAAGCAGAGGTATGGCTGAGTACAATTTAGCAGTGCTTAGACTTTTTCTTGCTTAGAATTTTTCTTACTATGACTTTTTCTTACTACCTAATGGACGATAATGGCCTGTGAAATGCAGTAAGAGCACTCTAAAAGGCCTGTCTTACACAGGTGATGCCGAAATGTGCTCTGGGCACAGAAATCATGCTGTAAAAATATGAGCTACTTAGGCTGTTCAGAGGTGTGAGCTATTTGATCAACCTAGATACAGCTAATATTTTTTTCACATGCTCTGCCTACTTCTTATTCATATGCTTCATTTCATAATCTGTTATCATATCTACAAAGAGCATAGTATTTTATTTCATCTCCAAGGAATATGCAGATGTTCCAGCATTCCTGAAAGCCTCCGAGTTTATCTTGCTGATGTAGTTGTGGGCGGTGAATAGAATTGCGGGAAAATGTTCAATGTCTGGCTGTACTCACATCGACAGAAGGTGTATCTCATTGCAATGGTAATAGTGAGGTATCCAGTGATGCTACAAAGAAATTATTTACAGACTTTGCTCTGTTATCTCACAGAGTAGGTTTTGGAGCAGAACCATGCGCATATTGTTGTTTCATATGAACATGGTATCTGTTTTCCTCTCGTAGTGATGGAGGAGTCGGACTCCCACCCAGGCGCAGTGCTGCGGCTTTGCCTCCAACCACGACCCCCTAACCATCCTTGCACAGAGAAAAGCCCCTCACCCTGCTCCTGCTTCACTACTGCTTCTCATCAGTGTGAGACGCATTCCATCAGTGCCATGGCTGCAGATTAAATTATTGACAAAATTGCTTCTAAAGATGGCCTCATTTTTGATGCAGACTCTAACTCATGCATCAGAGCCTTTTACACCCTCACTTGTAGCTGAATTACTGCAGTGGCAGTGACCATACATCTCAGAGAAGAAGATCCCAAAGAGTTCCATATGCTATACCCCCTGGAAAGGTGTTGCCCAAAGAGGTATGACACTGGTGCTCCCACAGCCCCAGCGATCTCAGCATGGTCAGGGCAGGTGAGTGCTGGAGAGGGAGTTCACAGAGAAGGTGTTGGGAAATTTCTGAAGTATGAGCTGATTGCCAGGGAAGCTATGGAGGGATGCTCCTTCTGGCCTCAACTTATGCCAGCTGTTTAATTGGCCAGTCCTTAATTAGAGTCATCTTTCGAAGCAGTGACATGAAACTGGGCAAAATCAGTTCAGGAATTACTGTACAGTAAAAACAGCAAGATACATTTTAACATTCCTTCTTACAACATCGCAGCTATCAGTTTGTTAGAACACTATGGTGATAACATTATCCTAACAATTTGGTACCATGCCTCGAATCTATCTGACCCTGTGGAAAATGGACCAAATGGACAACAGCTACCTGCTCTTAGCAAAAGAGCCATTCCTTCACCCGAATAAACCACTCAGAATTACAGTTTTTAACCCATAAACCACCCAATTCACTTATCTATGTACAAATTATTGGGTTTTTTACATAATAAAACACAGACTATACCTTCTTGTATTGAAAAAATTGCACTTAAATCTTCCTTATAACGTCATCAGGATCACAGTGTCATCAAATATTAACTTTGAAGGCACCTTAAATGTCTACAGACACCTACTGTTGAAGCAGATTCATGTCTTAGTTTGTAAACCTAGCAGGAACACCCAGAAGTGTAATGCTGCTATTACACTATTAACATAAATCATACAACCTTTTTATATAAATATAATCTATATACATCATATATTGATATAGATTTACCTCATTCTTACATCCAAGATTTCAAATGCTCTTATATCTGTTCTTATAAGCCAATATAATCCTCTCAAATCTCAAAAACTATTTCTATAACCATTGTGACAAAAGGCTTTGAAAATGACAACAGATATCATAATACTGCCATCTGTATTATTTTAACTTCCAAATTGTCGGCACTTTAATAACTAATATGTGACAACTTTAGAAAGTAGAAAAGCCAGAGTTTCTTTCCTGTTAATAAAGTTTCTGGCTGCCATTTAAATCCATTCCCATGCCTATCTTCATGCCTAATCAGTCTCTATGCAGCACGCAAGCTGGAGCAGTGTTAGTCAACATGCTGCTGGCTGTTGTTGTTATGGCATGATTAAACACACGGCTTAGGATGGATGAGGAATTGTTATAGCAGCAGGCAGTTAGCATCCACTTGCATTTCTGAGTGTTGCTAGAAAATAAATTCTAAGTACACCTCCATATTAACTCTCATCTGTTTTAAATGGTGAACTTTTCAATTAAAATAAATGCTACGTAGAATATATACACAGACACACACACACCATGAACTAGAAAAAGCAGATGGGGAGGGCCATAAATTTTAGGCAAATATTGTTGCAGGCTGAAGGCATCCCAGTTTGTGCTGCGACTGAAACAGGGAAGACTGGAGACCTTCCTGATGATGGGAAGACTCATCTTTCTTGGTGCAGTTTATGTTTTTTAACAAGATCCAGTGCCTGCTTTCAGTTTTTTCAAATGAATAGCATAAACAAAAAAAAATAAATTACTTGCTGAAAAACCTAAAAATGGAGCAGAGATGGAAGCTGCAAGTAGCTGTTGAGAAGTGTCCTCAGAAGAAAAGATGGTTTCCCATCAGACTCATACAGGCTGGGCAAAGAACGGATTGAGAGCAGCCCTGAGGAGGACTTGGGAGGGCTGATAGATAAGCTCAGCATGAGCTGGCAATGTGCACTTGCAGCCCAGAAAGCCAACCACATCCTGGGCTGCATCAAAAGAAGCGTGGCCAGCAGGTCGAGGGAGGTGATTCTGCCCCCCTACTCTGCTTTCCTGAGACCCCACCTGGAGCCCTGCGTCCAGTTCTGGAGCCCCCAGCATAAGAAGGACATAGACCAGTTAGAGTGAGTCCAGAGGAGGGCCATGAAGATGATAAGAGAGCTGGATCCCCTCTCCTATGAGGAAAGGCTGTGAGAGTTGGGGCTGTTCAGCCTGGAGAAGAGGAGGCTCCGGGGAGACCTTACAGCAGCCTTCCATTACCTAACGGGGGCCTACAAGAAAAGATGGGGAGAAACTATTTAGGAGGGCCTGTTGTAGAAGGATGAGGGGTAATGGTTTTACAATAGAAGGAGGTAAATTCAGACTTGATATAAGGAAAAAATTTTGCACTGAGGGTGGTAGAACACTGGAACAGGTTGCCCAGAGAGGTGGTGGATGCCCCATCCCTGGAAATATTCAAGGCCAGGTTGGACTGGGCTCTGAGCAACCTGATCCATTTGGAGATGTCCCTTCTCCTTGCAAGGGGATTCGACTAGATGGCCTTTAAAGGTCCCTTCCAACACAAACCATTCTATGATTCTATGCACAGAGATGAGCAGCCAAAGGAGTGAGCTTGAGTGCTTTTTCAGCTGGACCACAATGTGTATGTACACGTACATCTGTACATATACAAGCAGAAACATTTAATTTTACTGAAATGGAAGATCAAATTCACATAGATATAGCATCAAAAAACAGTTCTAACAAGAAAATGAGAAAAAATCTGCATCTTATTTTGTATACAAGGGGGGAAACATAGCTTGAACTCTTTCTCTTGGAGAGTGTGCTTACAAAACTACCTATCCATGACCAAAGATTCATGTTTGCCCTGTTCCCTAAAGGATTGTCTTATAGTCCCAGGAATTATAAAGAGAACAGTAACTTCACTACTACTAAAAACTGGATATCCATGTAAATAAACATCATGTTATAGGGAACTAATTGCAGTAAGTTTTATTAACTTGAAATGCACTAGGGAGAAACAAGAACAGTGTCAAATTTTGTTTTCCTGCCAATCTTTCTATTGTGTTTTTGTTCATATTGTAAAAATCTACCGGTTGTTGTTGAATGCCACTGTATTGCATCATATTATAATAAAGTGTAAACAAACTAGGTACTTACAGAACACACATTCTATTCAGTCTATTTAGAATCTGAAAATTTTAATGCAATAGAGATACATAATTTTTCAACAAATCCTGTATCACAAATTTTTCCCATATTTGCTGTAGAAATCCATGCTGAATTTGTTTATCAAGCCCTGTGTTATTTACATGTAAAATACAATTTTGGATTGTCAAGGGACATTGATATTCCCTGGCACGATGGGGCTTAAATGGCGAGTTAATGCTGCCCTCTGCAGTTACTCTGGTTTCAGAATCTCCTGCTGCTGCTTTTAACAGAGCTGGTAGTAATGCTGTGGTTACTATGATGGTCTAAGGACATAGGAAAAGCATATTTTAAATTTTTGCACCTTGGAAAAGAAAAAAACACAGATGGTCTGTGGACGGGGCACAAGTTGTTCTTCTGGTCTAAAACAGAAGCAGGAAATATGTTTCTGGCTGGGAGAAAGGCTGATATACTGAAAACTCTTTTTTCTTCCAACCGTAATGACTAAATTTAAAGATTTCACCACTCCTAACAAACCTTTCCTACCTGAGTAATTGAAAGCAGGCACAGATCATACTTTGGGTAAATGTGCAAGGACACCAAGCTTTGCTGTGTGGCTTTCTGTGAGCGCCTCTGAGACTGTCTGAACAGCTCATCTAAAATCTCTCTTCTTCATGTGAAAAATGGAAGGGATGGAAAATGTAATATAACCCCATGGTCATTTACTCTCACTGCACAAACATACATCTTATTTATAGTTGAGCACAGGAGAAATGATGATTTTCTGTGAGAATCACTGTGGATCTCAGGCTCCAGCTTCTAGGTTTATCTAGCTTCTGTTTTCTCTTATGTGTCAGCCTCCCCTGACTCCTGGGCCACAGACTTCACCTACAGCTTAGCTGCTTCATTAGGAGGTCTTTTCAACATCAGGCAATAAACAATTTTAAACACGATAAAACAAGAAAAAAAAACAGTAAAAATGCTTTCTTCCTCTCTTATTTGGTACTTTGGGAACTGCATCTGGACCCTTCTGTCCCCTCCTGGCTTCCCCAGTCCAGGAAGGAGATTGATGCATGGGGTGTGGGCCCAGCCCAGAGCCTTTGAGATGGTGAGGGGCCAGGGCACATGGCACACAAGGGCAGACTGAGGGAATTGCCTCTGCTCATGAGGGTGGTGAGGCACTGGAGCAGAGAAGTGGTGGATGCCCCATCCCTGGAAGTGTTCAAGGTCAGGTTGGGTGGGGCTTTGAGCAACCTGGTCTACTAGAAGGTGTTCTCATCCATGGCAGGGGGATTGGACTAGATGATCTTTAAAGATCCCTTCCAATCCAAGCCAATCTATGAGTCTATGAGCATGAGAAAGTCAGTTTTAGGACAGTAGTTGAAACTCTGCTTATCTGTAGTAGAAAACATGGTTATTATCCAGACCGCATTGTATGCTGTAGTCATTTTGTAACAAGGAGTCCTCATCCCTTGTGTTCCTACATAACCATAGCACTTAATTTTAAGATCTGGCCTAGACCATTACAAGCTTGTATTCCCTGCTGAGTTTAAAGATCTGGTTATTACCTTGTAAAATGCATGTGATAACTTGGAGTAGTTGGTTGTTTCCAGCTTTCAGGTAGGAGGCATTGCAAGGATAAAGAATGACTCAGAAATGGAAGACTGAACTCTCTCCTCCAAGAATAATTACAAAAATGGGGGGGGGGGGGAAGCTTTAAGATCATTTTACAACTAAGATGTATGTTTTACAGAGTGGAGGAAGAAAAAAGCAAAGGTGGGCATGTTGATGTTAACGTGCCCGCAAAAGAAGCTGTTGCTCCTGCTGTGTCACTCTGCTGCTTAGAACTGAGGCCTTCTACAAAATTAGATTTCTAACCATTTCTATTGATTGAAACTAAATATTATGCAATATTTGAAGGAGAAATCCTATTGTTAGCTGGGCCACATTGCCTTTGTTTTATGTGGTCTCTTTCTGGGTTTCCTTTCCTTTCCATGCCAGTTTTCCTGCACATCATAAGTGGGGCCAGATTGTATCCGCTCTTTGCTACTTACTACAACCATTTTCTTTCCATTCTGTTTTTCGTAACTCATTAACATGACCAGGCAAAATGAATCCAAATATACATTTCATTATGTTTCTGTTTCCAAATTTCAGGTTTATATTTTGTTATTCCTGATGCATTAGAAACCTGTTAATAATTTTCATTCTACTCTGAAGACAGTGTTGGAGCTGTATAGGAAGTTGTAACAAGAAAATATTAAAAATCATAAGTGTAGGCATTCTCCGATATAGCATGAAGCTGTTAAGTCAATTCTACTCTGATTAACACTGATAAATACCTAAAGTTTTGACTGAAATCACACTTTCTACAAATTTTCAATTTTCTTGCTCTGGTTAATGAAAGTATAATTTAGTCTATTGGTTTTAAAACACAATGAGAACTTTGCCATTGTCTCAAATAAGAGCAGGATTTTGCCCAATTTCAGTTTTATTTCCATCATAATAGGGAGATTCCATTTCTGATATCAAATTCACATTATTTATTCCTTAATGAATCCACTCATTCATTTTAATATTAATTTTATTCTTTACTTTTCTTTGAAACAAAGACAAACAACATTGTGATGAAACATCAAATGAAAAGATTTCATTAAACTCATAAAGAACCACAGAATATTTAAGACGGGAACAATCTAGATTATATTACATCATTCCAATGCACTGCAGCAATGATATCGTGCATCTTCCCATTAAGGGCTTCACATCCTTCATTGTTCAAATGTGGCTTTACTGATACAGCTAGTTGGAGCTCTTTCTATCTGATGCCATATTCATCCTAATATAATGCCTAAAGTCTATTACATTAAGGCCAATATTCCTAACCGAGTTAAACAGAAACATTAAAGTTTCTAAAGTCACTATTAGAGAAATTTTAAAAGATAATCATATGACCTAATAACTTTTGAATTATTTGCAATGTACAATACCAAAAAAATACTCTGTAAACTTTATCTAAATGAAATATGTATTCACTCTCCCAACAAGACTGAAAATGAATGCTTCTCTTGTGCACATCTTATTAACATGTGCAGAACACTAAACGATAACTTGCCTCCTCCAAAAACTGATTATCTTATTTCTATTCAGTTTCTGGCTCCAGGACAGCTCTACAGAGCATTGCTGTGATCATTTTTTAATCAGTCTGGTTTTGTTTCTAAGCTGCCAGAAGGAAGTCCTGGCATACCTGTGGCACATCCGTCCTTGAAGAAAAGACCAGGGCTTTTGTTTGCCTTACACAATCCTGAATGCAGGCCCATGCAGGAGCACTTAAGAGCATGTTTGTTCTCTGTAAGGCATCTTGAAATTAATTTTTTTTCCTATTTAGTAAAAATAGTGCAAAGCAGTGGTTAAAAGGATTTGTCATTTTTTGAGATCGTTAATCAGGAAATATTTAATCCAAATTTGCTGTCTTTCATGTTTATTTTTCTAGGGTGTTTGGTTCTAGTATCTTAGTGAGTTAGCTAGAACTTACTTTAACAACTTGTAAACATTTTCTAACATAGCCATATTCACATCTATAATGCTATACCGGACAATAGGTGTTAATAGAGAATATTTGGTATCCAAATAATGTATTCAGCTCTTTTGCAAAAGTACATCATATGGAGAGAGCCACCTATCATGAAGCAGATTTAAATGTACTGATGTGTAATATATCATGTCACTGCTATTTTTTGGAAATAGATGTATATTTATTCTGTTAACAGTATAAATGATAAAAAGTGAATTAAAGTGTGTAAACAAAAAGCTGTTCTCCTTATTCAAACGTTCAGCAACTCCCAAGTTCTTGAGAGAAAGCATCCTTCTTAACAAAATGCAGAATAATTGTGAGAGATGTTATTAGACATAATTTAAGACTATAGATACGGTGATATGGTTATTATCCAATTTTTTTTGAGTGACTGCCACTTAGAAAATCAAACAAAAAAGATGCCAGGCAGCAGCACATACATAAAAATGCTTGAAGCAGACAAATTACACATATGCTTTTTCAACATAATGAAAGCTGATAGGGCTCTGGATTCAAGTAATGGTGCGTGAATTAGTCTAGGCTAGGCTGAAATCTCACTTTGGAGAAAAAGTAATCTTCCAAAAAATAACTTCCAAACTTAAAGCAAAGCATAAAACATTGCTAAGATGCCTCTTGCCTCCGCTTGGCTTCTTAATTGTCAGGAAAATGTCTGTCTTTGTCGAGAAGGTTCTTCCCACAAGCAGAAATACCTGTGCAGTGGATAGCGTTTGACCAGTGTCATGTCCCTGCAAACCCACTGATTCACATCCCACTTCGTCACTTTTAAATGAGGTTTTCAACTTTGGTTTAATAAATATAATTTCTCTTCTCTTGCACAAACCACTCCCTAATACCTACAATCTTTTCAAGATACTAAAATCTACAGCGCTGCAATATCAAACTTTAAGTAAGCCTAAGGATGCAGGAGCTTTTTGTAAGCAATAGTAACTAATCGCTCACTAAAGGCAGAGCTTAAGCCTGGCCCCCCACTTTTGAGGGGAGTCTTAGTCTCCAAGCTGGGGCTAGGGCTGGGTGGTTTTTTGAGTCCTTCAGGACTGAAGAAGCCTTGGCTTGAGGCTGGGCTCTGCCGAGGGTGCCAGTCATCACCTTGCTCTTGTGGATACATGCCACCAGGCTTCAAACTCCCTGGAGAGCTGCTGGACCAGTGTGGCACCAGCCTTGTGGGCATTGGTCACAGCAAGATTTAGGGAGGGCCAGAAGGGCTGGTCCCCTTCTTTAACTGAGATTTGCTGTGTTTGGGATGAATGTGATGTGAACCACGTGGAGGAAAAAAGACTGGATCTGCGGTGCACAGCTAGCTCAGCCTCAGCTAACTCAGGAGCTGGTGTGCAGAGATGCTGACAGTCCCTGGTGCCAGGGTACAGCTGAGACATCTGAGGGATCCTTCCAGAGTGGAAGTGCATTAGACATAAATTCCTGGGTGCACACAAAATTACTCAAATTTTGCAACCATATCGTAAGCTTTCATCATCTTTTCATACAGTTGACTTATTTTGCTATAGCTACTCTTCAGAATTAAAATGCAAGCATCTGTTGATTTTTAATGTAACAGAATTGCACTTTTGCATTTTGTTCTTTTAACATTCAGGAGTAATTATGATGATGACTATAATATTATCTTAAGTTAAATATATTCTATTTTTACCATTTGATAATAACCTTTAGGTATCATTTTCCTTTTACCTAAGCTCAAGTCAGGCAACATGGGCATTTGGGCCACTTTCCAGCCAGCAATCTTTGCTACTTAGAGTCTATTATCATTGTGTCATTCCATAGCACTCACAGTGATGTCAAAAGTATTTAAGTGCCTTATATCTAACATTATGTCAGAAATGAGCCAGTAAATGTGCACTGAACACCCTATAAACATCATCCGTATGTTTGGCCTACCCATATGTCTATCTCTAGGAGATTCCTGTTTCTCTGTTTTCTATAAGGAATAATGCCATTTTAAGCAAGAAAGTCACTGATGCTGGTATAAAAATTCACACCAAAGATCTGGAAAAGAACTGCATGGTTCTTAGGCACTTCAAATTACACCTTGGTGATGAAACATAACTTACAGTTACCTCTCTGCAAATCCACCATGCTGTACCCAGCCATGTGGGAAGCAGGATGACGGTGGAGTGGTCATGGGACAAAAGGAGGCAAGAGTTTTAAAGCAGAGATCTTCACGTGTGAGGTGCAGGCACTGTTCCTTCAGAAACACACCCGACATCTGTACTCCTCCTTTCAGGAAGAAGGCAAAGGATTATTTAAATTATGCCTCATGATTATTTAATTTCTATTTGTTCTGCAAAATTACTATTTCATGAAGTATTTCTGTGTGGTTGCACTCTCCAGTATATCTGCTCTCCTGTGTTTCAGTGAGTGCAGTATGTGTATTTGGGAATGGTAATTGGTTGTGAATTTCTGTTTGGTGAAGGAACTGCAATAACTGAATACAAAAAACTCGTACAGAACTCATCAGAAATCCTGACGGCAGTAATCTAGTCTGGCATGTGGTTACAGCGATGGTCAATTTCTCTGAAATGAAAAGTGGATGTGACGGGAGTGACGGATGCAGGGAGGGTTTAACCAGCACAAGGTGGTGGCATTCTGAAGTTGGCAGTCCTGTTAGAGAGGGATAAAACGGCTCCTGATGCTATAGCACACCATGAAGCACACAGGAGACAAAACCATTAACACATTTGGATATAATTCTTGATAAAAGAGTCCACTTGTCACAATGCAGAGCCAGGCAGGGATAGTACAGCTATTACAGACTGCTTAGCGTAAGGGTCTGTTATATTCTGACTCTCTGACTTACTTCCAAATCTGAGACTTGTCTTTAAGGAAGGCAGAAAGGCAGTGAAGGTGTGGACTGGGTTTTCACTCTGACTCGAGGGCTGACAACTGCTGCTGAGTCTAACTGATCCTAAAATATTATCAAGTTGCACGTGATGTGTGATCTAGCCATCAAGTATTTACAATATTCTGAATTTATTTTTATTACAAAACTTTTTTTTTAAAATATACTTTTGTATAAATAAGCAACACTTAGCAACTTTTTCACTGTCATGTTTTTATATGTAGTAAATGAGTTGTGACAGTTGTGCCTAAGGTTAGCGATGAGTGAGCAAGACTTGAAACTATAGAAATTCTCAAGCTTCGAAATCCATGAGCACTAACAGTAGGATTTAATAGGATCTCTTTGAAGTTTAGGAATATTGCTGGAGTATTACCTAGCATACCAACACCTGCTTCATTGTCATGACAATGATACAAATTTGCTGGTTTTCTCTTTTTCCCTTATTTTAAATAAGGCCCATTGATTTATGAGTAAAAGCAATTTTAAATAAAATTAGTGTGTGTGGTATGTATTTACATCTAAATAGCTGCATCTGCCTCCCAACTGGTTGAGCTTGTTTCTCTTTCTAGAATAGCTGGTACTATCAGTACTGAGGAAACAACAAAGTCAGCCCTGGGGCAGATACCCTGAATACGTCTCAGAAGCTAGTGATTAGTTTTACTTGCTGGAAGTTAGGTTAATATTTCAGGAGCCTTAATAAAGTATTACCACCTTATTGCTGTTGCAACGTATAGAAGAATGACACGGAAACACACTGACTTAGTGTTAATTCCTTGTTAATTCCTCATATTAGGCTTTGTAATTTAAGGGTTGTACAGGCAGTGGTGTCAATATTTTTAACATAGAATGCAACAGTTTACATGTTTACATTTACATTTTGCTTATCTTTAACTATGGGTAGTTCTTTGTACTTGTGTTAACTGGGTTGAATTTTATTTCAGCTCCAGTTAATCATAATTGTTTTCAATTCTGGTTGTCTTTTTCCAATTTGATATTGCTTGCTAACTGAGTAATGGCGACCTCCATTTTGTTATCCAAGTTGTCAGTGAAAACACTGAAGAATACCACATCCAAGAAACTAATCTGGGATCCCCTTCTTTACATACCCTTGTGTTCCCTTGGAGTGCACACATCATATTCCACAGTACTTACATCTCACTAGGAAGGAGTAAGTCATCAAGAAACCTGTGTTCATATTGATACTTGCATTTAAACAGCAAAACTGTTAAAGACTTAACTTGGATCAATTCAGGGGAAAATATTAGCACTGCATTGTTGAAACACCCAAATCTAGAGAAATTACTGAAAGATCTACGGTTGTAAATTCAGGTAAAATGAGAAACTTTGTTGCTTACAGAAAACAACTGGGATAAAAAAAAATGAGAATAGAAAATAAGAAAAATGAATGTGTCTGAGGATACTAGTTACAAGTCCAGGATCCCTATTTGTATAACTTGCAAGCTAGAAGGTAGTCAGAAGGAGCAGAGCTGGTGATAAGCAAAAAGGACTGGTTTTAGTCTTGATGGATACAGGCTTCTAGAGTATCCAGCTTCCGTCATTTTCCTGTGTTTTGAGCAACACCGCTCAGTAACTGATCCAACCTGAAACTGAAGTGTCATTCCCATAATTCACACAAGTGCACCTTGAAACAGAAGCTTGTAACCAGTCTCATCAAATCAGAGGCATGATGCCTGAGGTCCCTTTCAGGTCTTCTCTTGGATCTGTTCTCAGTTCCTCCTCTCTGTTTTTTGTCACCATAAAATAGATACTTTCCATCAGTGGTGACAGCTTCATCAGCTACTTGTCTTTCTATAAAAATGTACAGAAAAAATACATCTTCCTTCTAATAAGCTCCTTCACTTAAAAGAAAATTTACAACCTCTGTAGGTAATATAGACAAAGTGGGAGAAATAGAGGTGAAATTATTTATGAAGAGCCATGCAGTCAGGTCAAGATTAGAAGGAGATGGCAATTCAGGTCTGAGGTCCTGAGCCCTGATGTCTTTCATTGCTTTCACAACCGTACCATACTGCAGCAGGCTTGCACAGCACTTTATGATATATTCTTTAGGGGACATTTTATTTCCTAGTCTGACAAATTCCAAGTATCTGTTGACTATTAATACGTACGGTTTTGCTTTGAGCATATATTATACAGATAGTATAACCTCATGATTTTCTGAAAACATCAGTCTGCTTTGATGTCACATCTCCACAGTAAAAAATACTGCAAGGTTTATTGTGCAAGATCCAGTCCTATGCTGTGCTTTCCTTGAACCACAGGTGCAATGCTAAGAAAATTGAAAGCCACAGGTGGTATTAAGCTGGCAAGAAAAAGGAAAGGCTGCCTCAAAGTTATTTCCCATGTCCTACCTGCTATTTGATAACTTGCCTTGTCTGAAGTCCCAAATAATTGTCTCTTTTTCCTCACCTGTAACCTGCTTTGCTGCTTTAATTAGGTAGGGAAATGTGGAGAACAAATTCTTTGCTTGGGAGAGCGTAGATGATACAAGTCAACCTTACTTCATTTGCTTGAGCAGAGTGAAAGCAAAGATAAAAATGAAGTGGCTCAAGAGAAATATTTATCTGCAGCAATTTAGTATGCACTGTGAAAATTTCTTTCAGAAAAGGGAAATGGAAAATATTTTGAAGGTCAATGAGTTTCAGACCCACTTGTGTGTACTTTCTGTAATAAAAACCTTCTCCTGGTATTAATGCCCATGCACCAGTGTGCAAATGGCTGGTTTGGAGTAGATGTTAAGCAGAAACCTTCAGTCCCTTCAGATTTGTGGCCAATCTAACTCACTCTGATTTCTACATCTGACATGGCTTCCCACATAATTTGTGTTTCATTGCTATAAATATGTATCGCACCTGGGAGTGTGAGGGGAAGGATGAGAAAGACGCATTCCCTTGGTAAGTTCTTGTTTATGAAAAGCAAAATAATGTAATTGTTAACTCCAGTGTGTACCAAATGTAAAAAAAAGCTACATGTGCTTATAACCAGAAAATAAGTGTAAATTCAACTCTTACCACCTCGTTATCTTAGTTCACCACTTGCTACTCTGCAAGGTCAAAGAAAGCATTCAAGACAAGATGAGAAAACATTATTATTTAAATTGGGCTTTTTCACCTCTAAATTAACTACAGATTGCTAAAAGTGAAAGCGGAAAAGAGTTTTCCTAACTTTCTGTAGCATTATTGTGAATGTGTTTTAATGTTTTGTCACTTGTCACTGATGCCAGCTCATTTAAGGAAAGAACAGAGTGCTAGGAAGGAAATAACATCGATATTTAGTGTTTCTCACATCTAGTATAGATTTCAGGAATCAGGGCTCTCAAAAAAGCCCTAAGGGGGTATTATGGGAACTTATGAAATGAAGGGAGAAACTGAAAGCATATGTTAAAACCTGTTAGATTTTGATCAGTTGTTTCTTATTCACTTCAAGTTCTCTAAATGAAGATGAGTCAAAGAAAAATGAGATAAACACCGTAAGATTAAAATCTGAAGTTCTGGCTTCAGTCCCAAACATGAATTCAGACTGCTTTGTTCAGTGCTGCCAAGTTCAAGCTTTCAAAATCGCTAGTCAGACCCCCAATAGCACAAGTCACCTAAAAATGCTGAGATGCCAGAACGTAGCAGAGGTTGCCTTTTAGCTTTACTTAAACGTTTCTTTGGGACACCTTTTTCAAACCCTTGTTTGCGCTTCCCTAGGCCAGAATCTTCCTTAAATAATCAGAAGTGTGTTGCTGTAAAATATTTGGTCTGTATGAAGAGAACGTTGTGAAAATCCATTTTTACACAATAAAACCAGCAACCATTGTTATCTGACTTCTTTCTAACTGCTTGTGAGTAAGGGCTGAGTTTTCAGGTACATGAACTGTCTGTTTCCATCCTTCTCTTCACTTTTTTAGTTTCATTCAATTCTTACAGATAATCTTCAGAGTATGCTAGGAGGCTCCCTCAGTCCTGAATTTGTGCCCAGAACCTTCCAGGGTAGGTTCAAGACTCCTTATGAAACCGAGGATCAGATTTTCAGAAGAGATCCTAGACGTGGCCCTGGAATTGATATAGGAATATGAAATTAGAAGTTGTTGGTCTCTTCTCTAACACTAAATCCATATAGAACCCTGGGCTCCATCAGTTTCTGCTGTCAGTCTGGCCTCTCAGATAGACATTTCAGGACACCGGACTGTCATGAGACTGTGCTTCTATAGCATTCAGTGTGTCCCATTTAGCACTGACAAAATACAGGTAGTGCTAAAACCATCATAATTACTTACAGGTTATACATGGTACAAACATTTTATTCCCGCTGTCATCATACAAAAAGTGTAATTGTTTTAATGTATCTTGAGTGATAATCTAAATTACTCTTCCTTAAAGTAAAAATAGAGCTTTGTTTAAACAAAGTACATGCTCTTTCACTGCAAATCGGAGAAAAAGGTTTCTTTATGAGGAAAATATTTTCCTTATTTCTGTTTCTTCACAGTTCTCTTAGGATTCTGTTAAACCTCAGTGGAATAGCTGGGGAAACAGAATGTAAATTGGTAAGATGAGCAAATAGCACTAAGGCACCAGCACGTGCAAGCAAGAAGATTATTTGGCCCATAGGAGTTTCACAAAGCCTGTATCAGCCCTCCCCCAGCTTCACAAACCAAGGCAGCACAAGTGGAACTATTTAACCAAACTGCCACATTTACAAAACACAATGCTGGATTCTTGTAGGCACACTTGAGGAATTTGATTTAATATGTACTAAAGCATTTAATAATAGCCATCACCATAAATACCTATAATTTCTTCACAAGTGTGTATTTTAAATGCTTTGCTTTTAGTTATGATTGTGCCATTGCATCACTTTTCAGACCATGACATGGTGTTCAACTCCACCTAACAGGCATGGCGTACCCTCCAGCTTGCTGTTGCTAAAAGCATCTCGCTTTCATGATGTGCCTCTCTTTCCCCCTATCCTTGTGCTGTGCTCATATTACTGTGCGGGTCTTCACCTTCAAACCCTAAACTCCAGCTCTGGAGGAGGAACTAAGGGTCTTCATATTTCCTTATTAACTGGGCTGGTATATTCTTGACTGTACTTCAATTTTTAATAAAAAGTATAAGACCTAGGTGTTTAACAGAGAATGCTAGAGTTTCTACATGTTACAGGATGGTTAAAAACAGCTGAGAATTCTTCCCTTATTATAGAACCAGATTCAAATGTAGGTGTTAGCTGTTAATTCCCACAGGGTTTCAAAGTGACCTCTGCTGCACTTCCACATACTCCATTTATTTTAAAAATTAAATTACACAGGCATTGTATCAAACACACCTACCTACTGGACTTGCTCCAGGATATCAATGTTTTTCTTGATCTGGGGAGCCTAAACTGGAGACAGTACTTCAGAGGTCACCTCAGATGCCTAACAGAGGGGAAGAACCACCACTTCTCCTCTTGAGAAGTGATAGCAAGGGCTAGCAGCAAGCTAGCAAGCAACAAGGGCTATGCTCTTGCTGACACAGCCCAGGATGCATCTGGCTTTCATTGCTGCAAGGGCACGCTTGGCTCATGTTCAACTTGCTGTCAGCCAGGACCTTTTCTGTGAAACTACTTTCCAGCCAGCTGCCCTCAGCCTGTTCTGTTACATGGGATTAGTCTATCTTGGACGCAGGACGTTGCATTAGCTTTTCAGTTTTCTCGTGAGATTGGTTTCTTTATACACCAGCCTTACTCTCCTGCCTATCAATTGCTGCCTGCAGTTTGATATCTGTGAATATGCTGAGGTTATGCTACATCCCATTGTCCAAATTCTTAATAAAGATGTTTAAAGTACTGGTGCCAGTATTAACCCCTGAGGGATGCCACTAAGGACTGACTGCAAATGGAACTTCATACCACTGGCTGCAACCCTTGGAGCCCGGCAGGCCAAAAAATTTTCCAACCACCTATCAAAACCATATTTCAGCTATTTGGTTGTAAGGTTATTGTGTGAAACTGTAAAAAGCCTCAGTATAGTCAAGGTGAGAAAACCGCTGCTCCTGTCTTCTAGTCAACAGAAGCAGTCACTTCTCCATAGAAAGTTATCAAGTTGGTCAGATCCAACTTGCTATTATTGAATGCAACCTGGACGTTCCAAATCACTTTCTTTTTCTTCTTGTACTTGTACATGACTTCCAGGAGGATTTTCTCCATAACATTCCTGGGGACCAAAACTGGTCTGTAGGTCCCTGCATCCTCAGGAAAGGATAGTTTCCTTTTTCTCCTCATAAGGGACTAAAGGAACCTTCATCTATTATTTTTCTATTACACCAGCAGCAAATGCATAAGAAACCATATTGGTTTACTACTTGCTGTATCACTCTGCACTGAGGCTCGGTGCAGTAGATAACGTATGTGTATGTTCACCCTGGCTTGATGCTCTGGCTCTGTATTTGCCAAGATTGCAGCCTAACTCTTTTTATCCCTTCCCACTGCCAGATCTGTTGGAACTGAACTTCATTCTGCCTGAAAACAGACTGATGGGTGTGAATCTGGACTTCAGCAGTCTCTTCTGTTGTATAGCAGCACTACATGAAAATGATTAGACCAAAAGTCTTGTGCTGCTGTAGAGCCTTCATTAGTTCTTCTAAATATATGGGTGAACACTTACTTTTTTTTTTGCCGTGCTGCAATCTTGTTGTACTAATTTATTTCTTAAGCAGCTTTGTAATAGGAGGCAATGCCCTTACTCTCGTCTAAACTGCCACCTTACACATGCAGCAGCTCTCTTCATGCCAGAGCCACAGGGCCACATTCAAAGCGGGTTTGAGTCCCAGTTAAACCAGTCACCATTGTCTTCTGACCCTGAATCATTTAAGTTTGGGCTTACTTTAAAAAGAGTGATTAATGAAGTTAATTATAGATTGTCACAGGCACAGGGCACAAACTCATCTTCCAGCAGACCATCCTCACCCATTGGTAATAATTTAGGGACCTGAAGCTTTTAGGCTTTTGAAATTGGGCTCTCAAAGGGCTCCTCATGATTTTGCACAAGTCTTCAATGCCTTGTATCCTCCTCATTGTAGTTCAGTACTGTTGTGGACATTCAAGAGGATCTGGGGAGGGAAACCACACCTTTCAAGTCATTCTTCCAAAGATAATGAAGATGTATTCAGCTCCTGGCAGCCAAAGTACAGGAGAAGGATTTGGAAATATTCTGAACACATTTTTCTTTTTCCCTCAGAAACAAGGTCAAGAGAGATTATTGTTTTTTTAAATTGTTCTTTACTCATCCTTGAAGTAGTCTCAAATCATCACGATGGGAACTCAACTGAGTTCAGAGAACAGAGAAAGAGGAGGAGAAGCAGTCAGGGAAGAACTTGCTAGGATTTCACCATGGTAATTTCACAAATGCTGCTTTACAGTTCATCTATTGTCCTCAAAATAGCTCTAATGTACTCTACAGTTCACACAGCAAGCAGGGGAAAATTGTATTAATCACAGTGCAATGAATTGCTGGCTCAGAGATCAGAAAAATAGAAACTATAGACTCTGAAAGATGCTGGGGGAGAAACTGACCTTCAGAAATACTTAAGATGGTAATAAAGTAATGCATTACTTTTAATCAAGTAAGAGCCAAAAGTCCCAATCAAACTTGTGTAAAATACTGAGAACTTGCACACGAAGAGACAAGGCATGGTCTCAGTGAAACACACAGACAGGTGTTGCTGAGGTTTTGACACACCAGATACGGTATTTTGAACTTAGTAACCCGTATGGAACCAAGGAACTTCTTAAGTAAGCAAGAGGCCGTAAATGCAACAGGCAGTGTCTTCTGGAAAGAA
The DNA here is from genome assembly GCA_011801015.1 of Ardeotis arabs. Lineage (NCBI taxonomy): Eukaryota > Metazoa > Chordata > Aves > Otidiformes > Otididae > Ardeotis > Ardeotis arabs. Next base: position 4,614 of record JAAGAY010134741.1, on the reverse strand, counting down.
TCCATCCATGACCTTGTGCTCTCTCATCAGGGATTTGCAGTCATGCTAACCCTCAAGCCACACCAATGATCTCCAAAACGCGATGGTGCTGCCTACATAGATGCCATCTTTGCAGTTGTCATCTGGTGTCAAGTCCTGAAGCTTCGTGTCTTCAGTTTTCTCTGCAGCCACAGTATGATAGACTTTTTTCAAAAAGAGAAGCTAATGCTTTTACTGTGTTAAAATTCTACTTTCTGGGATCTAAGAAAATGCCAAATACAAGATTTCTAATGAAAGGGAGAATTAGCAATACAAACATGAAAATAGAAAAGCTTTTCCCTGTACCTCAATTTATGTAAGAGCAGACAGAGATAACATTTACTCAAATGGTTAAGTTTCCTAATTGCTCTGGGCTGCAATTAAACTAGCTTTATCTATCATTGTCTTAAAAATGCCTTAGCTCAAGCTTGAGCTGACAGCATACATTTCTGCTCTCCAACCTGAGATAGAACAGATTTTAGTATCTCCCTAGAGTCAAGCAGTAAATACATAGTATTGCATGTCTTTTTAGATGGCCTTTAATAAGGCATTTTAACACAAATGTGTTTATTTTCATTTTAGTTTCATTTTGAAATTAAAAAAAACCACCAACCCAAACTCTGAGTAGGTGCTAAAACATGTCAAATATGTCAGGTATAAACTGTATGTTAGCACCAAAGTAATGCTAATGAATATTTACTTCTTAAGTGGCAAACCAGAAAGTAAGCTGTAAAGAAACCACAGCCAGTCTGGAGAGGAAACAGCTGCTATGTATCCATTAAATACTGTGGGACTACTGCCATCTTCTGGGACATGAGACAAAGGCACTAAACGAAATACTGCGCTTGCAAGAAGTTTAGGCTTTGAGATACAGAATAAGCAGAAATTCTTGAGAGCTGACTCATTTGCCCATGGTTTCTTGTACATATCATATTCCAGTTCTTCACTGTTTATATATTTGACTCCTAAAAACTAGGTTAACATCATTTTATAAGCACAGCAAAATTATGCTCCTTTAATTTAAGTTGTGGGGAGCGCAGTTGTAAGCACTTGCTGCATTCTACTTCTTAGAAGTTTCTGAGTGATTGCACGGGAATAGTGTAATTTTTTTTTCACTTATGTCACACTGATTGGAGTGTCTTGTCATGGTTCATGATTAGCGCTTCCTGAAGTACTGTTATATGTGCAAACAGTACATATAACAGTTACTGTTATATATACAAACATATAATTCAGTAGATGTATGTGTGTGTGATGCATTTTGCAGTAACTTTGTTGCATATTTCAGGCTTTTTCTGCTTTGGGAAGGACTCCAAGCAGTGAGAGAATTAGATTTTTTTTTTAACTTACAGTGTGTTTTATGTGCTTGTTTATCCCATATATTGATTATGAACAGAAAAGTTTGTCATAGGAGTTCAACACTCAGTATACAAGCTGCGAGTGGCTTTGTCATGGCTGACAACAAAAAATTGTTTGGTGTTCCATCATAGGAGCATAGTTCATGATTAGGAGGCAAGTAAAAAGAAATTGCATAGCACCAGGCTTCTCAGGGACAGGTTAGACTTTAGGGTCACAGAAAAGAAACAATAATAATTAAATAGTAAACAAATAGATAAATAAATAAATAAATAGGACTCTTAATTCTCCTTGAGTAGTACATTACTCCTTTTCAAAACAAACTGCAAATCCTGCCCAACCTTAAGGTCTTGAACAAGCACCTACTAGATTAGGCTGTTTAATGTATACGTCTAATATTGAAGGAATAGAACACTTCCGCCTGCCTTCTTAAATATTAACCTGTGGCATAACTGAACTTGGGATGTTTTTATTTGCTTTACCAGTTTCTACCCATTCTCTCTCCACTTCAGCTTGCATGTCTCCCAGCCTGAAATTACAATTTACTCCTGGGCTTTTTTTTTTGCAGGACAAGGCAAGCAAACGAAGACAAAATGTTACCTGGTCAAAAACTCTGCCCACTGGGCATGCGTGGCAGGAGGAAAACTGCAGCTGTCTGCTCAGAGCCCAGCAAGATATATGGGATCTCGGGTGGCCTTTGGGACAGGGCTACCCAATGCATGTCATGCGAATTGTATAATACTTGGCACCCTGCCTGGGGTTTATCTTTGCTGTTAATACCGGCCATCAATCTTGTTCCTCCTGAGGCTGACTACTCCTGTAGGAAACTGCTTTACTTCTGCCCACTCGTTGCCTCTCACTCGTAAAAGACAATTTTATACTCTCGACACAGGGAAGAGTATCAGCCTGTTGGCTCAGCAGAAATAACCCCATGGCTCGAAGAAGTCCCCTGCACTCAAGTGAGACAGCCGAAGGAAGATGCTAGAGTCTTCAGGTAATCTGGAGGTGAATTTACGATAATTGGCAAGTGAAAGACACCACTCTGTAATAACAATTAAAAAATCATCAATCTGTGCAACATTTAACTAAAATCTCATTCTGTTAAAAATCCCAGTAGGTTTCTTTGCTTTGTCATGACAACTAAAATGAGATACAACCCAGCAGTTCTGAGCAAGTAATATTTTAGTTACATAATTTAGTTAGAGGAGCAGAGATCCACCTGCAGCCCATGGAGGACCCCACACCAGAGTGGGCGGATGCCTGAAGGAGGCTGTGGCCCGTGGAGAAAAATGACCCATGCTGGAGCAGTTCACAAAGGACTGCAGCCCATGGGAAGGACCCCATGCTGGAGCAATGGAGGAATGTGAGGAGTTCTTCCCCCAAGGAGGAAGAAGTGGCAGAAAACAACATGTGATGAACTGACCGTAACCCCCATTCCCTATTCCTGTGCTGTGCCGCTCTGGGTGGGAAAGAAGTAGAGATAATTTGAAATGAAGTTTAAGCCCAAGAAGAGAGGATGGGTGGGAGGAAGTTGTTTTTGTTCTCTCTCATTATCCTACTTTGGTTTTATTAATTATAAACTGAAATCGTTTTCCCCAAGTTGAACCTGTTTTGCCCATAATGATAACTTGAATGATCTCTCCCTGTCCTCAAGTTCTTTTGTTATATTATCTCTCCCTAGCTCCCTCGAAGGGTAGGGAGAGTGAGTGAAAACCTGAGTAGATTGGTTCCAAATGGGGCTAAAATACAACAAATATGAAACTCTTTTTTGTGATATCCCAAGGTTACATCATACTTGATGAGAAGACTTTAAATGTTTATTATTATGACAATCCAGAGAAAACAAAGTCTGTGTTCCATGCTTGTCCTTTTGGCATATGACTAGGAGAAATTTTGTTTAATATTTATAATACTGCATTTATACTACTGGCTCCATTTTTAACTATGTTGAACTGGGATGGTTTAACACGAGAACCTTGACAGAAAGGGAAAAAAAATATTTCCATCAGGTTTTATGCTAAGCACTGATTTTGCTTGTAGTGAAGAGTATTTTGCAGAGCATAGTTTCCATAAAACTATGGAGACCATCTGTCATCTGTCAGTAAGTGTTATCCAAGTGTCCCTAGGAAACATGAAATACAGTTTAAATAAATGTGGTAGTGTAAATTATTTATTGACTTGTTACCTTTGAATCTTACACAAAACTGTTCTCTAAATTCTAGTATTAATAATTTGAATAGCTACTACTATTTTAGCACCATTGCTATTTACAGGGAGGAGGGGAGTTATTGCTTAAGGCTGTCCCACCATCTCTTGTCTTGACAAAGTGAAGTTATGTTTCACTGTGCTTCTGTTTCCAAGTGGAAGATGTACAGTCTTCCACTTCCATATGATCATTTCGATATGACCTCTTCCACTTCCATAAGATCATTTTGATATGACCGTACCAGACAACTTGGTGTCATCGGTGAACTTGCTGAGGGTGCTCTCTATCCCACTGTCACAGGAGTAGCCTAGAAGCAGTAAATCCTCAGGTGTGCCACCCTTTGGTTGCCTGCTGCCCTACAAAAGTGGTTGTCCTCAACAGGGAAGGCTGGAAGTGTAGGCTGAGGACAGATGGACCTTGGGAGCCCTAAGGGAGACTGTCAAGCTGCAGCATATCCAGTGATCAGGTCTGATGTACCTTTTGACACCTCTGAGGCAACTGTAGAGAAGAGAAGAAAAAAAAAAATCCTTTCTGATACAGCATCAATCTAATTACTGGTGTGGCGGATTTGGATAGTGAGTGAAGAGGACACAACCTCCCACGGAGTTTGTGATTGAAGAACAGCTCAAAAAGAAACAAGTCCTCATGCAGATGCTTTCTTTGAACCTCGAGAGCTGGTACTTTGTGAGCAGGGTCTACTAGAAGAGAGAATATCACCAGATATTCTGGTGTGTGGTGCAGTCGACACGCTGGAAGGGAGGGATGCCATCCAGAGGGACCTTGACAGGCTGGAGAGGTGGGCCTGTGCCAACCTCATGCAGTTCAACCAGGCTAAGTGCAAGGTCCTGCACATGGGTCGTGGCAATCCCAAGCACAAATACAGGCTGGGTGGAGAATGGATGGAGAGCAGCCCTGAGGAGAAGGACTTGGGAGTGCTGGTGGACGAGAAGCTCAACATGAGCCAGCAATGCGCCCTCGCGGCCCAGAAGGCCAACTGCATCCTGGGCTACATCAAGAGGAGCATGGCCAGCAGG
>JAAGAY010134740.1:0-25608 GCA_011801015.1 Ardeotis arabs | reverse complement strand
AAAAAAAAAAAAAAAAAAAAATCATAGAATCACAGAATTATTTGGGTTGGAAGGCACCTTAAAGACCATCCAGTACCAACCCCCCTGTCCTGGACAGGGACACCTTCCACCAGACCAGGTCGCTCAAAGCCCCATCCAACCTGGCCTTGAACACTGCCAGGGATGGGGCATTCGCAGATTCTCTGGGCAACCTGGGCCAGTGCCTCACCACCCTCACCATGAAGAATTTCTTCTTTATATCTAATCTAAATCCACCCTCTTTCAGTTTAAAGCCATTACCCCTTGTCCTATCACTACATGCCCTTGTCAAAAGTCCCTCTCGGGCTTTCTTCTAGGTCCCCTGAGGTACTGGAAGGCCGCTATAAGGGCTCCCTGGAGCTTTCTCTTCTCCAGGCTGAACAAACTCAACTTTTTAAGAATAATATGTGGCATTTGTCTGTGATCCTGGGTCACTGTTAGCCTCTCTAGCAGGTATGTGTTTCTGCTGACAACCAGAAATTATCATCAGCAGTTTTGCAGATTTACCTACCATACCACAATGGCCAAGCCCTTTGACTTTTACAAAACTCCGTAATATGCCGTTCCTCTCACTGAACACCCATGTCTTTCCCAAAGTATTTTGTCTTTCAGGAAAGCATGCGATCAATTTTGCCTTGTTTGAGTGACAGTCAATTGCAGGGATATTATTTTTCTGCACCCTCTCAGAACTCTGTGAGACAGCCAAAAATCTTGGGTTTACAGCTTTGCAATATAAGAACTGTAATTAAAAATACTAGAAAACAAACAAACAAAAAACCTAGGTACAGTGAGACTGATAGTAATTTGATTTAAGAGATTCACATGTGTTCTTGGTCTAGAGATTTTTTCCTCTGCAGACAACGTAAACACACAGATAATTAATTTCAAATGTATTTTTATGAGTAAATAGCACAAAATTGTGTTTAACAGACGTCCAGCCTAACTGAGAAATGCCCGTCTTATAGGATTCACAACATCAAATATGTCTTCCTCTACCTGGCCTCTTTGTGTTCATCTTCTCCTAGTTTATTTTTAATTTGAGTTATTTCGAGAGTCTCAGAGAGCAGGTGAGCACCGTTCCTGTCTCTGATGCTTTTCCCTTGAGATCGTCATATGATGCCTGAAGAGCTTTGCTGTGCCTGTCGTGTAGGGAGGACGGGGAATGGAAAAGTCTGTGTTGTGGCAGTGCACTGCTGAAAGGAATCCAAATGAAACACCATTTCAGCGAGAAAATAGCAAAATGTGTGTGGAGGGACCAGGATCTCAGCCATCTCCTTCCCTACCTCCCTCCCAGCTGAGTCTTCTGCCCCAGGACTGGAGCCAGACCCCTTCCCCAGTTCTCCTTTTGGCCTCGTTAGTTGTAGGAGGCGTAAGCACTGCGTGCTTGGTCTGGCCAGTGCGAGGAGAAGCTGGGACAGAGGTATCTGCTGTTGTGCTTGGGCAGGAAGGCAGGATGTGGGCAGGAAGCCATGAGTCCCACCTTGGCAAGGTGAGGTCATAGAATCATAGAATCATAGAATGGTTAGAGTTGGAAGGGACCTTCAGAGGTCATCTAGTCCAACCCCCCTGCAAGGAGCAGGGACATCCCTGACTAGATCAGGTTGCTCAGAGTCTCATCCAGCCTGGCCTTGAACGTTTCCAGGGATGGGGCTTCCACCACCTCTCTGGGCAACCTGTTCCAGTGTTCTACAACTCTCATTGTGAAAACTTTTTTCCTAATGTCCAATCTAAATCTGCCCCCCTCTATTTTAAAACCATTACCCCTAGTCCTGTCACACCAGGCCCTACTGAACAGCCTCTCCCCGTCTTTCTTGTAGGCCCCCTTGAGGTACTGGGAGGCCGCTCTCAGGTCTCCCCGGAGCCTCCTCTTCTCCAGGCTGAACAGCCCCAACTCTCTCAGCCTTTCTTCATAGGAAAGGTGCTCCATCCCTCTTATCATCTTTGTGGCCCTCCTCTGGACCTTCTCCAGCTGGTCCATGTCCTTGTTATGTTGGGGGCTCCAGAACTGGACACAGACATCATGGTCTATACTCATGAGCTGTAAGCACACCCCTCTCTTGGGACACTCTTGCTTCTGGCTCGAGGATTGCAGAATGGATGGGAGTGGTATGTGCCCTTTCAGACACTGCTGGTTCAGTGCGTGGACAACTTGGGTGCCCGACTGGACATTATGAGGTCCTGCCAAGCTGTCTTCCAGAAGACCATGAAATGGGACATACCACAACATCTCTTGTACCCCTCTGGTAGAACAGGAGTCTGATTCCTGTTGGTCTTAGTAGAAACAGGAGACAAAACTCCTAGTAAGAGTAAGGTGTGTTCGGTATAGCCCAGGTGGAAGTTGGGTACCCAAGGTCAGGAGAGAAAACAAAAAAACCTCTTGCAAATTCTTCTGAAATTTTTGAAAAGCTGAAGGCTATTATTCTGTTCCCCTGATGCCCATCTCACACCCCAACCCATTTCAGGATGCACATAAGTGACCTTCTGACAAAATCCCTGTTCCTTCCACACTGTTTTCCAAGTGTGGATCTGGGGACCAAGCTTGACGATCCAGTGGTGAACTCAATGTAGTCTTCTGTTGGATCCTCCATTTCGTTCCAGATATAAATTCTTCTGCTCTTTGTCCCCAAGGAGATTATTAGAAATACTACCTTGGTGCACCTGTATAACCTGCACAGAGCAGCAACTGGATGAAAGCCCAAGATATGGAGCACAAATTGCTGCTGTTGGTGTCTCCTGGATGAAGGCTGTGGAGCTCCCCACTCGCCTTGAACATTTTCTGGTTGTTATGTGCTCTTTTCTTAAGAGCCTTATAGAAGACCACTGTTACAGTATTTATTTACTTATTTATTTATTGTTGAGAAGATAAATTCTTTGTGGTTTGTTTCACTAACAGTAAGAAAATAGGTAACCGATCTCTCAGTTAAAAACTAAAATGAAAAATCCATCATACAGCAAAAAGAGCTTTGAATGATACGTTCCAGACTAACTCCCAGAGAAGCAAACAGGTCCCCTATTTCTTAGTGATCTGCAGCCCTGAACATCTGTCCCAAAATATTCAGGCTCCAGGCTGCCAGCAAAAGAAGGGCTGGAGGTTGAGGCCTTGACCTTCCTGAAGAAACTACACTTGGCCAACAAAGACTTTGGCTAAAAGGCTTACTGGGGGATGGAGGAAGGTTCATCTCAGAGCAGAATGCGATGCCAGTAGTTTGCTCAGATGTAACATTTTATCTGGAGATTTTGTTTTGCTTTGCTATTGCTTCTCTTTGCAAAGTTGAAACTTCTCCAGTAACGGTCTGTTTCAGTCTTTTATACGGATTTTCAGACACTTAAGAAAAACAAACAAGTAAACAAAAACATAACACGGTTTGCCGGTCATAGCTACAGTTTCTTTTAAGGAGAAAAAGAAAGAAATTGAAAGTCATCTAGTTTGTAATGAAAGGAGGTGCACTGGGACATCTCTTAACGCACTTTCAGCTGAGATCTTGGCAGAACAAAACCCAAAGAGCCGTTTTCCTTAGTTGCTGCCAGAATTTTTATGTTCCCACCACCTTCACCGGGCAGTCAATGGCCACTAAATTTGGACAATATCATTTCCAGCACAATGCATGATGCATGGCTCCTTGGAGGCGGCTGTGTTTGTGGGAAGTGTTGTCCCTTGTGCTCTCTAACTAAACACAGGTGAAACACTGAGTTTATTCGTAAAGGCGGGGATTACTTCAGCCGTCACCACGGAACAGAAAGATAAACAGAACTAATAAAGTAACAAAACTTTTAAAAATCCTCCCGAGACTTCAGCCCATCTGTAAGTTGCTCAGCGATTTAGCAGGAACTGCACTTGGAGAGGAAGAGGAATACGTGACTCTAAAGCCAAGTTTTGAGGTTTTATAACAGTTTTGCTGGGTAGGCAGAGCTCTCTCCATATGTCTACGTAAGTTAATGTCCAGCTAAAGGCATCCCCAAATCTGTCCTGTAGCAAAACTAGGTGTCACTGAGTTCAGGATCAGGACCAACGACCTCCAAGTGGCAATTACTGACTCTCTCCCTAGATTTAAGCTGTTTATTTAAACCCAAGCTTTGTTTCCCACTCCAGCCCAAGTGCAGCCCACACCTCTGACCTTGTGAAGTTTCCACTATTTATATCTCATGGGATTAACTTCAATATGGACCCAATCCTAGCTTTCCCCTAGGCTAAATTGTATAAACTCCATACTTTCATTTATGCCTAACCCACATCCACCTCTCCCGCTGCCCTTGAATCCCCCCCTTGACGGAGGGGATGGGTAGGATATCCAAAACCCGTGAAGTCCCCAGGAGGACTCACAATACCTGTGATGATACCTCCACGCGATTATTTCAAGTTTATGCTCATTCCTACATTACAACAGCAGAGAGAACTCGCTCAGGGACTTCAGTGTATGAAACACCCCAGCTGGCACCTCTTGTCTGCATTAAAATTCAGAGTGAAAATAGAGATGTTGAAAACTAATAACAAGAGGACCATTGGCACAACGCCTTTTACTCTCTCGCAGCGATGCTGAGAAGGACGAAAGCTGCTTTTCCATGGAACCAATCAGTGATTCACAGCTGGAGGGGACTGACTCACCGATACAAACTGAAGGGCTTTTAGAGTCTGAAACAAAATAATACTAAAAATCGTTGGCCTTTTTTGAGAGGGAAGTGAATTTCTGCTCAGACTGAGTGGAATAAGTGGGTTGGAATAATCATAAAATATGACTGCTAATTGTATTAATATTGGGGCAGTCAGGAAAAACTAGGCTATGCTTCAATGACATAAATGGGGAAAAAAAATTGCTTCAAGGTTCTTGTTAAGCAGCAGAGGGATACAGTCAGTGATGTATCGTACCTCAAACGTGGGGACAGACTCTTTAGTAGGGCTTGTAGTGATAGGACAAGGGGTAATGACTTTAAACTAAAAGAGGGTGGATTAATCTCTTAAACTACAAGAGAGTAGACAGCACCCCAAATATTGTGTTCAGTTTTGGGCCCCTCACTACAAGAAAGGCATTGTGCTGGAGCGCATCCAGAGAAGGGCAATGAAGCTGGTGAAGGGTCTGGAACTCCAGCCCCATGAGGAGCGGCTGAGGGAACTGAGGTTGTTTAGTCTGGAGAAGAGGAGGCTGAGGGGAGACCTCATTGCTCTCTACAACTGCCTGAAAGGAGGTTGCAGGGAGGTGGATGTCGGTCTCTCCTCTCAAGTAACAAGTGATAGGATGAGAGGAAATGGCCTCAAGTTGCATCAGGGAAGGTTTAAATTGGATATCAGGAAAAATGTATTCACTAAAAGGCTTATCAAGCACTGGAACAGGCTGCCCAAGGAAGTAACTGAGTGACCATCCCTGAAGACATTAAAAGACATTTAGATGTGGTGCTTGGGGACATGGTTTAGTGGTGGACTTGGCAGTGTTAGGTTAACGATTTGACTCAATTATTTTAACAGTCTTTTTCAATCTAAATGATTCTATGGTTCTAGGATTCAGACCTCACATAAGGAAGAATTTCTTTATGATGAGGGTGGTGGCACACTGGCCCAGGTTGCCCAGAGAGGTGGTGGATGCCCCATCCCTGGAAACATTCAAGGCCAGCTTGGATGGGGCCTAAGCAACCTGATGTGGTTGGAGATGTCCCTGCTCCTTGCAGGGGGTTGGACTGGATGGGCTTTGAAGGTCCATTCCAACTCTAACTATTCTATGATTCTATGATTCTAAATCCAGCACAACAGTGAAATTTGTTCAAAGGATAAATAATCATATAATATCATTATTTCATGTCCAATCTTGGTGCTTTATGCTTTCGTTCACAGACTGGTGGTTGCTCTTTCCCTGGTTCCCCAGATTCACAACTCTATGGCAATGAAAGTTTTTGCTGGAGTGAACCTGCCAAAGCATCAAGGAAATTGGTGCACCGATCACTCCTCACAATCTGTAAGAAACGCAATCAATATGGCACTCTCCCACGCATGATCCAGTGTGGATATGTGGTCAGAAATAACTGCTGCACTAATAACTAAGCAGATTGATTTCTTCCTCTGCCACTCTAGGAGCTCAGCACAACACAAGGTTCATTGACTTTTACCGAAATCATGGTGACCCTGGAGTTCTCCTTCCCAGAGCAATCCCAGCGTATCCGGGAACTGCTCAGAGCATCCTTGCGACTATCAAAAGCCAGACTTCAGGTATTTGCTCAATGCCGTACCTAACTGCCGCTCATTCCACAATGCAGAACAAAGCTAGGGATTACCTTTGCACAAAGGATTAATCTTGACCGTTGCTACTCATCTCTTTTCTTAGCAGCACTTCATTGACTTTCTATCTTATAAGCACCTCATGCATCTCACAGTTAATTACACTTGTGCATTGATTGGCTTCTTCTCTCCAGCCCTTTAGTCCTATCTCACCGTTGTAAGGTCTCACAAGCCTCTTTTTCTCTCTAGGTGCTTACTTTTGACCTGTAATAGCTGGGGAATTGCCATTGAATAATTATTTATCGAGAAGCCTACACTATATGGTGGTTGTAAATGTTACAGTCTTTTAATCTGAAAGACAAATCTTATCTGGTGTGGGAATAATGTGTAGGAGTTGCTGGTCAACACAAATCTTTTTGTCCTTTCTCAAAGTAGCCTCAGGCTATGTATCTATATGCAAATTGCTGAGTTTCACGGTATAAACTTCCCTTCATTTACCCATAACAACAAGGAGGCTTGAGAGGGACCCACAGGGACTGGATTTTATTATGTTCTGCCGCAAAAGGTATCAAACCAACATGGTTTCTGCTGTGCCTGGGTCCTGTGGGGCAAAAAGGGTTGGCACCATTTATTCGAGGTTCCCTTGTGCTGCACTGTGGTTGAGCTGCTGCCTTGGCTGGTTGCCGGCACCTCCTCGGTGGTGTCACCTCTCATGGTGGTTTCCAGGCTGTTCATCAGCATGCACACAGAAACATCCTCCAAGGCAGCTCCTGGGGATGTCCCCACCTTACACACACTGAGGCTGTGAAGCATCTGTCCAGAGGTGTTGGGGTCTGCATGGGTCCTTGTGGCAATGTTCCTGTGGCCGGTGCAAGCCCCATCCCATCCTCTGCTTGTACAGGTCAACGGAGACGTGGTGGAGAAGCATGAACATGACTGAGCCAAGCACCGTCCCCAAAATGCAATATTTAGGTGTCATTTCCCCCATCACTGGAGTGCAGTTGACTATTTTGCTGTGGGATGGTGTGCGAGCAACAGCCTGGAAGGGGAAATGGAGTGCAGAGCAGGGATTTGGCAAAGACTGGGCGTGTAATGAGCAAAAGTGATCAACGCTGTGGATTTATGTCTTTATCTGCAAGACCTGCTTTGCTGAGTGGGTTTGTTTGGGCCAGCTGCTAAAGTTAATTCTGCACAATACCATGAAAAGAAGACAGAGGTTCTTTGTAGCTCAAATTGCCCCTGAACTCAGTCATCTGAGTCCCGCATTAGGCCAAATTTTCCGAGGCAAGATCAGCATGTATTGTGTGACAGACATGGCTTTTGACAGCCCAGATGTTTTCAGGGTTGTCTCAGCTATAATTAGCTATGAGGACTTGCAGCCTGCGAAGGTTTAGCAGGATTTCTAACTATCTTCCCCTAATTTGCGACAGTCGTTTCTGAGAACGGCATGACGTACTTGCAAACCCGCTGCCGCCTTCGTGCACAGGTAGAGCTTGGTGTGAGTCTAACTAAGCCGGTCTCAGTTGGCATGACCCCCCCCACCGGCAAATTTGGAGGGGAAAAAATCCCCCAAACCTGCTTCTGCTGCTGCAACTATGCTCCGAGATGAATGACACCCGTCGGAGGTATGATGAGATGTTTCCTCCAGCAGCAAAGTCTCCGTTGCATAGGCTGCTTCCATTTCTTCATTTCCTCTGCTCTAGCCTGACGTCGTCTTCTGCTTTCACTCCTACCTAGTGACCTTTGCGTCCTCAAAGCAACTTTCATTTTAATTGCTTTTATCAGCGCTCGCTTTCAAACCCGGTCTGAGGACGTCTCACTCTGTGTTTGTTGGAGGCTGCGTCTTTGTTCATAAAAAGGGGGCTAAAGTGTAATATTGCAGCATCGCACCCAATTAACTGCTTTTGAAGCTCACATATTTGCAGGTCTGTAGACAACGAACACTTAATCTCTTCACTCCTAAGACCTCTAAGGGATGTTTGCAGCCTCCAGCATGGGATGGATTCACATCAAGCTTTGCTGAGAGGTCAAGTTTCTTAAGCTGTTGTTCCAAATTCGGCTGAAACTGAACATAAAGAAACAGAGCTGCTGTCTAGGAGTTGTCTGATGGTCAATAATAAGCAAAGCCTAGCAGATAGGAACCTACAGAGCATTAAAAATATTAAACCAATGGCACTGTGATGTCCTGAGCTGTGTGCTTCTCCCTAGGCAAATGTCTCCTGCTGTCCCCCTCCCAGATGAGGAGGCTGGACATCTGGCACGTGTCCGCAGTGAGCAGTAATTTCTGCCTAAGAAATTGTTGCTGTCAAGAGAAAGCATCTTGTGCAAGTCTTTGCTTTCTCAAAATCATTCCTTCTTACCACATTTCCCTGGGCTGCTCTCCCACTGCTAGACCAGAAGAGACCAAGTCACCTAAGCAAACCATTGACTCACATACACTTTCACCTCAAATTGGCAAAGACTACTCAAAGCTGGGGCAGACACATTTGTTGCACAAACTTAAGCAGCTTGCAGATAGATTTTTGCCTGCCTTTCCTGTTTTTTAATAATTTTTTTCATACTTCAGATTCAGTTGGTTACAGCTCATCTTGTTATTTGCTGTTCTGATGCAGCTGTAATTCCTTGGAGGTATGTGTCATTGGTATGGCTGTTGGTGCAAAGACAATTCTATCTGTAGGACTTGATGCAATGCTTGGTTTGATCCCAACTCTGTCTTCCTACTGGAGCCACACCACACGTTCCCACCTCTTGGTGACGGATACGGGATCTCAGCTGTGTTTTGGGGTAATATCTGGGTGCTCGTCCTTCTAGAGGGGAGGGGATGGGAGGCAGCCTCAGGACACATCATCTGGCTCGATGATGTGTTCAGTCACAGCAGATCATACTGTACATGTCTGCAGTTGATGCAAAACCACAGAGCTCTGGTTGGGTTTGCTCTGAGGAGCAGGGGGCTTTCAGGTACACCAGGGAAGACCACCAGATGCCTTGGAGATGATGACTAGAAACTTTCACTCAACTTGATGCTGGTGAGAAGAGAGAGATCCCAGAGATGGGATCTCCAGTCTCTTCAGGAGCCCTTGTGAGTGAGGAGGTCTCCGCAATGTGCTGTGCATCTTGGGGTGACTTAGAGGCCAGCACAGTCTTTCCATCACCTCCAGCCTGCTCTGGATCAGGCCCAGGATGCATCATCGTGACTGTGATGTGTGGTGTGATGCTTTTGTGTACATGACTCTGTTACCAAGTAAAATTTCTTTTAAGGATCTAACTGGTTGTGCAGCAAGATCATGGGCTTACAGGGAGGGGACAATATAAGCTGGTTAATTTTTTAAAACCACACATTCCTCTCCCCCCCCTCTCTTTTAAGTTTAATTTTTAAAATGGTCTGTTGGGTTTGTTGCCAAATACCGGTTCATCACTTTTTTTTTTGTGAAACCTTCACAGCTGGGGACTTTCCATGGGACGGGTTGTTTGGAAAAAGTGATGTAAATTGTAAATCGTGTCTTAATTTGTCTTAAAATATCTAAGCCTGGGAAAACGTGTAATCTTGCAGAAGATAATACACATGCTCAGAAACTCAGCAGGTGTCCGTTGAAAACTCACACCAGCCAAAAAAGTCATGGTTATTTTTAAAAATGATTGTTAAAATGTATAGCTGATCCTAAAATGAGATAATTAAATTTATGCATCAGAAGAATCTTTTTTTCCCTCCCCTAACTTCCTACTGATAATGAGACCATATAAGAGAATAATTGGGTAGAAATAAATGACAACTGAAACATTTTTAATGAGATTTCAATAAGCAACTGGTAAGTTAGCTATGTTTCTTTCGATTTGTTTCTCCAAAGGAGAAAAAAGCATGGCCTGCAGTTCAAAACCTGCATCTTGAGCTGAACATTGTCTTGTGTGATACGCTTCTGTTTAGGAGAGGGGCAAAGTTGGAGAGATTCTGAGATTCTTTTTGTCCCAGATGATCCCATTGCTCTTCTGAGTATTTCACAAAAATTACAGGACAGGATGTTAAACTAAATTGAGAATGTAAATCCATGTCATTCAGTGAAAGTTCATCAGATATTTTGGTTAAATGACATCTTAGCAAAATAATGTACTCTGCTTTTGAAAACTGGCATAAGGGATGTGTATATATTTGTACATATTTATTTACTCTAGGTTTATTACACAAGAGAAGTAAAAATATAGGTCTTCATGCTTTTATGTCCTGAAGGAATTCATAAGACTTTACTTATTATAGCTACTTACAATAATGATTTAAAAAAAACCATTTAGAACAAGTTTCCCCCCAAATGCAATGGGACAACATATATAAGACATTAAACCAAGTTTGAATAAATGTCTCAACCCTACCGAAATGCAACTGCTTGGTAGGTTAAATATTCAAAATCACAAGTATTTGATAGTTCATTGCTCTAGACCTTTTACCTTCTGTAGATATGCAAGGGGAAGAAAACGTAAACCACAGAATTTTCTTGACCAACATTTTCAAGCTGTGTTCTTAAATTAGGCTTTAACGCCTATATTTAGACGCTTCAAGTCTGATGATATTTCAAAGGTGCTGAGCACCTCTGCTTTCCATTGACACAGAAAATTTCTTGACACTTCTCTGAATGAGATCACAGTTCTCAGAAAGCCTACATGTGGTTGTAGGCACCCAGTTTTGACTCATTTGCCTGAAAAATTTCACAGTAAAACTGAGTCTTCAAACTAAAGAGTGTAAATAATTACGGAAGCAAACCCCAGTTCTTCAGGGGCTTGTGAAAGACGAGCACAGTATTTGTGATCCCTTAAAGGGGAATGTAGGTTTACCAAGAAATTTGGCCACAAATTTGTGTCAAAGACATCTCCAGGAAAGGTAACCGACAGTAATAAAAGTCATTTATGTTAATTGACTCTCTTCTGTGCACATGATGTAGGGGTTAGGATAGAGTCCTTAGAAATCATAGCATAAGAAATCAAGCAGCACTTGAGCATTGCTCCCTATCCTGGTCTGAACCCAGCCAGGGCCATCCCAGCAAAGAGCAGAGCTCATACCAGGGTGAGGGAAAAAAAATCTCCTTATTGGGTCTTTTCCACCTTCTTATTTCAGCTGAAGGCACCATTCTGCCACTTCAAGCTTTCTGGTGGTTTCAATCTAGAGACACTGTGAATTCCCTCATCTCTTACAGCTCTCCATGCTGTGTCTGGTGGAGCCTCCCTATGACAAGGAAAAAGCGGTCTCTGAACTAAGGATACTGGTACAGGTCCAAGCAGTGGACCAAGTCCAGACTTTTGCAAGTGCAAGCTGCCCTAGATGAGCATCAACTGGGGTGACGATTTTTGTTGTAGGCTCCTGACCACTTGAAATGTCCTGAGACCACCAAATGCAGGCCATCTCCAGATGATAATACCATTTCCTCACTATCAACTTTCTCCTAAAACCCACAGCTCGTAGCACTGGTAGGGCTGAAGGTGGTTTGGGTTCAGACCCTGGAGTTGATACCGTTTGTCCCAAGTCTCGAATCCACGGGAATTTGTCAGATTCCCATTCTCCTGCCAGGAGCAGTCCAGCTGCTCCACTCCTGTTTTGAACACAGGAGTGCAGCAGCAACTGTGGGCAGGAAAAGTAATACAAAAGATAAATTGCAGGATATTTTGGGTCAGGTTTTCCACTCGTGGCACTTCAAGCTTCCACGCTTTGTGCAACACATTGTGGGATGCGAAGGCACTCACGTTGCCTGCATGCCTCGTACACAAAGCATGAGCTGATCCCCCACAGATTCCCCCAGAGTTTTCATTGTGGCTGGCAATCCTATTGCAGCAGAAAGTTGCTACATATCCTGTAGTCCACAATGTATTGACTTCCTGTTGCTACAGAGATTTAAAAATGACAAATAACAGGGTCTGAGTCAGATAAAGTAATCAGACCTCAGACTAGAGTACCAGTTATACACATATATTTATTTTATCTTATTTTATTTTATTTTATTTTATTTTATTTTATTTTATTTTATTTTATTTTATGTTATTTTATTTTATTTTTATTTTACTTTATTTTATTCTGCTTTGTTTTGGTTTATTTTATTTTTTTTTCGTTTAGTTAAAGATATGTCATTTCGAAACGAGCTTCAGAATTAATTGCGATAGCTAAATGGCTGTCAGGTCTTGGGCAAGCCACAGGAGATGTGATTCCTCACACATGACTTTAGATATGTGTTGTGTCAATGTCTGTACATGATCGAGTCACCCATGACTCCCTTTGCAGTCAGTAGAGAGAAGTGGGCAGGTTTAGCTTGCGATTCATCTGACTTCTTTTAGACATCTACTTCCCAAAAAGGTGGATCGCACCCTAGGAGTGGTTACAAGGAGAACCCAGGATGACTTGAGCCCTAGGATGCCTTTGGTCAGACTGATCCCAGCTTTGTCGTCTATTTCCCACCTTTAAAATGGGTCCACCTTCCCCCTAGGGTCAATGTGGTCAGTTGGTTGGTGTCCACGCTCTTTGAATGCAAGGAGTGACTTACTTACAAGTGACAACTGCTGTTTTCAACTATCAAGGCCCTGGGGTGTTCAGAAGTGGTGTGTAATGTGTTGGATACGGTTATTTATTAGTTAATTTGTGGTACTACTTAAAAAGTCAGAAGGATGAAATGTGAAACCATAGGAACATACATCAAAGAGGTTCCAGGGGTATTTGGACTCTAATTTCCACCTTAATCATTTCAAATGGGGATGGAGAGAGATTTAGGAAGCCCCATTTCTCATGTTTCCTTCAATAAATACGCCCTCAGGTTTCCCCAGAGGACCTGTTGTGCTGCCCTTGCACTTGTTGAGTTGCAGATACAGAAATGAAGACCACAGATAGGTCATTGGACTATCTGCAGCTCACTGTTGATAACTTATTTCCTGCAGTGTCTCTCAGGACAATTTACTGGATCTATTTAAGCAATTTAAAGATTTTCATCTTATGGGGTAAGACATGATGAGACTTGATGATAACACTGTTTATATTGGCCAAATTTCTCTGTCAGGCTAACAGATAGAATTGTGGGTTTATCACAGGTAAATTCCAGTGTTGGTGGAACGTTGGCCGAGGTTGCCCAGAGAGGTGGTGGATGCCCCATCCCTGGAAACATTCCAGACCAGGTTGGCCGGGGCTCTGAGCAACCTGATGTGGTTGGAGATGTCCCTGCTCCTTGCAGGGGGGTTGGACTGGGTGGGCTTTGAAGGTCCCTTCCCACCCAAACCATTCTGTGATTCTAAATCCAACCCCCAGCTGAATCAGGAACCTGTCTAGCTGCAAGGCGATCACTACATCAGGAGGTTTTGAACCGTGTCCTACCAATACTGACCCAGGATCGGGGGGGTGGTGGTGGGGAAATCGTGTTCTTTTTCTGCTCCCAGCAAAAGTACACCTTGTCATGACACTGGAAGGGTAAGTCAATGCAGGTCAATACTAACTCTGAGCAGAGGAGAATCGCTGCATGTGAAGTGCTGACTTCAGATTAAAATGATGATAAATCATTAAAAGAAGTTTAGCGGATATTTACTTGTAGAGTGCTCAGAAAAAAAAAAAAAAAAGATGTTGAGATATTGCTGCGCTCATTCACTCCCCAGGAATTTCCCTTCATGCGGTGTTAGATTCATGACTAAGACCTCTTTTCCGACTCATCTGTGCTGTAATGGAGTAAATGAAAACAAGCTTGACTGTGTGGGGCAATAATTATTTGCACCAGGGCTTTTTTTTTTTTCCCAGAACATGAAGATGATCAGATTATGAGTGGAAAAAAAAATTATGTAAGTAAAAAAAAAGTACAAATACACATACTCCCAAAATATCCCCGGGCTCAGAATTACTAACCGTTCCTGTTGAATAGTTGGAGAGGGTACGAAAAACACTTACACATCTCCACCCTGTCCAGACTGGTGTTGGCAATGCCTTTTTCTGTTGCTCAGGGGATCTTGATTTCTTCCAGTGAACTTTAGAGCAAAGGACCTCAGGAGTCTGATGTCCTCTTCTCCAGCTGCTCCATATGACAGCAGGAATAGGCCTCCACTATTTACTATGGCTTATCTACCATAAACTACACACTTTCAGTATTTCCAAAGACATTTCTGCAGCCAAATAGCTCTCATCACTGGGAATTCCTCATTGATAATTTAGAATTTATTTTCCCCAAAATGTCATTTTTGTTTAGGTCCTGGTAGCATCTGAAGACTTCATCTACGATCAGGGCTTTGCCATATGAGATGTTCTACAAACATGGATTAAACAGGCATAACTGACAAAAGTAGTTTAAAACAGTGGGCAAAAAGGATTTTTCTTCTTTATACTGTGTGCCAACGGAGGTACTGAGCAAAATGTCACAAGAAGGACATAATCAGGAGCTGAACCATGTATTCCAGGTCCATGTATAAAACGATCTGCTTAGAAGTCTAGGACATAGCAAATACACCAATTGCAGGTGGGATCTGAACTTTTAGACTCCAAACAAAAAAGATAGGGCAAGCATAACTTGGAAAGAGGTCTGAAGTAAGAAAATCAGCTTGTTTTTCATGATGAGCTAAAAAAAGACAAGTCCATGTTGGTGGATAAAGCTGGGAGAGGTGGTTAAAATGATTTAATGAATGGCAAGAAATCTTTGTTTTGTGTTTCTCAGAATGAGAGTAAAGGGAGTTGCAATAAGTGAAGCACCAAGACCTTGAGAACATCGTACCTGTGAGGATGGTTAGGAGGGCACTGCAGGAAGATTTGTAACTGAAAAAATCTGCAAAATGACCCATAGCCTAGATGGAAAATCTCAGAGAAAATTAGAAGCTGAAGAAGACACTATGGGAAGATGCTGATATCTTCCAGGCTTTCAGGTCATCCTGACCTCATCCTTTTTCAGCCTTAAAAATCTTTTTCCTTTAATGGAATATAAGCCTTTTATGCCTTTTGGCCACAGTCCTGGGATGGTGGGGGATGGATGATCTCGCTCATTTGTTTGCAGAACCTCAGAGAAAGATGGGTGGGTTGTGCTCACCATCGTGTGTTGGGTGCCATACTCTGTGCTGCTAGGTGCCCTCAGGACATCTCTTCGTGTCTTTGTCCTTTGGCCTGCTCATCTGTAAAGGATGGATGATAAGGATGTTTTTTCCCCAGGTTTTTTGAGATTTGCTGATGCAAAATGCAGATTCCATGTTTATGCATTTTCTTGCTCCTCCTGCTCCTGTTACAATGGTGCCTCAGAAGGCTACAGCCTGGAGAGCAGGTTGTAGGCATCTCCCTTCTTCCTTGTAGGCTCTAGCAAACAATGTCAGACCACACAACGAGCAACCTCTTATATGGGCTTCAACCCCTTAACTAAACTAAATGACATCCGAATACGTGGGAATTAACAACATGTGTGCCCCATGCGAATGCTTGCTCAGCCATTCCCAATATGTTTTTCTAGTCCGAGTTCACTAAAGGGACAAATATTTCTTGGTTCATTCTCACAGCCTATACTTTGAATAATGTACCTGATCTAGTCAGGGATGTCCCTGCTCCTTGCAGGGGGGTTGGACCAGATGACCTTTGAAGGTCCCTTCCAACTCTAACCATTCTATGATTCTATGATTCTACCTATCTAACGTCTTAGATCAACGGTGGCACAAGCCACAATCAAGAAGAGAAAGTGCAAAGTAAACTCTGAGCTGTGGCCTGCTCCACAAAACGTGCAACCAGCTGGAAACAACATCTCATCTGCCGTACTCCAGCGTATGTGCTGGACATTGCTTTGATGAGCAGGTGTCTCTGATCTGTTCCTACAACAAATGCCAGCCCTGAGCCAGGGTTACAGTGTAAGGTTTTGCTCCTCTAATGCTCATCCCAATCCCTTTAACAGAATTGTTGCAAAGAAAAAAAAATTGCCATTAGGCAGAAGTTGCCAACTCCTTCTCTTTTGCTGCCACTTCACTCCTGGACCCTTTTGGCAACCGCTTCTGTGCTAAGACATGGTACTCAATGCCTAATTAGGTGGCCAGATTTCTGTGTGTTTTTCTATCATTGATGAATTAATTTAATTCATTTTAAATGTCTGCTGCTATGAAAGTAAGAACATTAACTATAAGATGGTGCTAAATGTTGTGACAAGAGAAATAGAGCTGATAAATACACATCCTGCACTATCTGGAGCTCCAGTTCCCTCAAACACAGACACTGTCACTGGAGCAAGGACTGGAAAACCAAGCATTTGGCGAGTGTCTTAATAGCTCACCTTTTCTTCTAACAAGTTTATTGCATGATAATAAATATTAATTTTTTCATATGCCAATGAGATAAAACTGCGGTGGTCCTATCTTCAGAACATAAACTTTGAATCCTTAATTGATATTCTGACTACTTCATAGACCCCAGTTTGTCCATTAGTAAAAGAAATGGAAGCTGGAGAGGTGGGCCTGTGAGAACCTCAAGACGTTCAACCAGGCCAAGTGCAAGGTCCTCCACGGGGGCTGGGGCAATCCCAGCACAAATCCAGACTGGGCGGAGAATGGATTGAGAGCAGCCCTGAGGAGAAGGACTTGGGGGTGCTGGTGAATGAGAAGCTCAACACGAGCCGGCAACGTGCGCTCCCAGCCCAGAAACCAACGGCATCCTGGGCTGCATCCCCAGCAGTGTGGGCAGCAGGTCGAGGGAGGGGATTCTGCCCCTCTGCTCCGCTCTGGTGAGACCCCACCTGCAGCGCTGCATCTGGATTGGTATGTCTGTAATTAATTAGTCACCACTTGAGCAGACCCCAGAATTTTTTTCTCATTAAAGTCACCAAAACACTAAGTACGTGCTCAGTGTTTCCATGTTAAATCCCCTGCACTTCAAATGGAAGCTAAGCTCTTTGCTTGCTAAAAATTGACTCTTCAAACAGGATGTGCTCTACAAGCCCCGGAGCAGAGGATCAGAAAGCACACAAAATATTGCCTCCTCGCTTGAGCTTCTTGTCGAAAATCCCAACGCCCTTTTCCTAACAAGGCTGTCACCCACAGCCCAGATTGTGCGGTTCCATCTCTAAGTGTGCTAGAGAAAAACCATTTCCTCCAGGGCATCCTCTGGAGACCCTCCAGCACATCCAATGCACAATGGCAAAGCTCCTCCAAGAAGTTATTTCTCCGGTTATAAGACTCTGTGGAGAAAGGCAGTGCCCTCTCACCCTGACCAAATATTCATATCTTTGCACAGCTCACAGCTGCATTCCAGAAGCTGCCCACAGCATAAGCCAAATATTTATCTGGCAGTCAGAAGTTTGAAATGCAGAGCATCATAAAGGCATGATGTTGTACTGACTTTTCCAAATTCCCAGCAAACCATCTCTGTAGATCACAGAGGTGATGTTCATTCGCTCTGTAAAACATTCACTTATTGCTCTGAACACAAGAAAATATGGTGTGCAGGTGAATAAGCACACATGGTAGTTTTCTAGGAAAGAGATGTGTAACTCTCAGAAAGGTCTCATGTTTGCAGTGAGATCAGGTGCTGAAGGATGTCGTTTCTCAGTCCAAATGCTCAGGCAAATTTGGGATATTCTCAGTTCTTTTGCCAAGATGAGCAAAACAGCCAGGCTACGAGCTGCTGGATCCTGGAACTTCTAGCAATCTTGGATGTCAGATATCCAGCCTGAGCTTGAAAATGGACAGTGATAAGGGACTTGAATGGGATTTTGGCATGGAAGACTTCTGGGAGATACAACAAGACGTTGATATACTTTCAAAACTCTAGCCTACCCTGTCCTATACCTTTCTCTCTGACTGCAGGAGACTGGAGACTGGAGACTGTCAATATAATTGTATAATGTATCTCCCTGAATCATTCCCAATCCTGCCTCCCTGATCATCCAGACTAAAGAAATGCTATTTTATGCTTAAGAATGAGCCAGCTCTGCAGCTTTGCACCCTTCACTCCACATGGTCCTCCATCACTGCCCAGGAAACCTTGCCCCATGGTCATCTCCAGGACACCTCGCGTGCACCCAAAGATGGATGTCCGTCCTTGCCACCACAGAATAAAACACCATTCTGGGGCTGAAACACAGACCTAGTTAACTCAAACACTTTGTCTGAGAAGACATAAGCAAAAAATACCTATAGGCAGTGCCAAGAGCTATGCATCGGAAATACAGAAATAAGGTGCCCTGTGCTCCCTGCCCTGAGGCCAAGGCTCTCTCCTTGGGACAAACTCCTGTAGTAAATTAGTTGTGGGCTTTGACATCTGCCTAGGGCTTTAGAGGTCAGGCAAATGCCCTTCTTGATCCTGAGACCCACTTTCAAATAGAACCCATTGGCATGATAATGTTTGCGTGAGTTTGCGTCTTGCTTCTCAAGTTTCTGTAGATTGAAGCTAAAAATGTGACTCATCCTTATCCCTGGAACAGGACATGGCTTTAATGCAATGTGACCATGCGTGTTTGAGAAGGAAAACACATAATATCAGCAACCATGGGCTGGTTCAAACCATGGATATCTAACTGGATAATGGCAACAGGAAGAAGATCGAGGTAGAAATGTCTCTCTAGGAACATGGAGCATTTTCTTGGCTGCTTGCACATCGCACACTCTTTCGAGATCTGTTTATTATTTGATGCTGCCATGGAATCTTTCTGCACACAAGATGCTTGAGATAAGCTCATCCCAAGACCTATGTGTCGAGGCAGCTGCAAAACAGAGAATTTTCTGTCTCAGGAGGGCATGGTGAAAAAAAATCTTTGCAATGAATTACGCTCTTCCCCGGGAGAGAAAGGAATGCGTGGAATGATTTAGCTGAGCTGTGTATAGCCCAAGGCTGTGTGCCAAGAGACGAGGACGGAAGATAGTCAGATCCCTTTTCTAGCTTAGCCCCACCCAGCTGGAAAGACACGGAGCAAAGCGGCTGAAATAGCACAGATGGAAAATGCCAAGAGTCGGAGAGCAAGAACAGGGAGCAGGGGCACCATCTGGAACAGTGCTTGTGAAGAGGTTTGTGCCCCGGAGAAGGCAAAAGGTGCTCTGAGTTCCCACAGCAGATGGGTTTGGGCAAGTAGGAGTAAAGGCTGGGAGTCCTCAAATAAGGACCCTGCAAGGGCATGAAGCAGCAGCGTGCACACTTTGTGCTTCAAAGTCTTTGTTTCTGCAGAGACATGAAGGCTTGGGAGTATGAAGAATGTCAGCTGTCCCCCTGGTTGCTGATCTTTGTCTGTAGTTAGTTTAGCTCTTGGGAGAAGGAAGGATTGGAAGAGGGCCTGGTGGGAAGTCAGAGAAAAGGCTATGTTCCTCATGGAGGGGCAGCAAATGCGACAGTGAATGTGATGACAGTCACCAGGGCAGGGACAAAAAATTGTGTTAATATCTGTAGGGCTGACAGAAGGTGTTTAGATTAAACACCAAGTAATGAAGTCTGTGGCTTTTTGTAAGGGTGCAATACCTCAAGGCTTGGGGTAGTGAACAGCACATAAAGCCCAGACTCCAGTATTGAACCCCCACCAAGACAGAGATGTTCATTTCGCTGGCTGTAACTTTCAGGCTCTTCAGATCTCTGTGTTTGCTCCCTGTTTTACTTGAGCTTCTTTCTCCCTACCAACTTCCTGTGGCCAACCTTGCTTAATTTAGGGGATCTGTTGGTTCCTGGCCAGCAACAACAACTCCCCAGCCATCCCGCAGCCCTTTGATGCCCAGGTTGCTGTGTTTCTGGACCACTAACCTCTTCTGATGTAGAAACACGTTATGTGAGGGATCTGCACGTTCACAGCCATATCGCTGACGTCCCTGAAGAACTGACTTGTTCCTCATGTCTCAGAAAACTTTTGCTGTAATCTAGTGGCATAAAACCCTGCTTGGATGAAATCCCCAGCAGCATGGTTTAATTGAATAGATTTATTACTGTACTTAAAATTCCCATCTCACAATCTTTGTAATTAATGAACACCCCAAGAACATATTTCACAGAGACTTAGAACAGGAAAGGCTTTAAGATTCACGAATCTGCTTTTTGTTCATTGCAATATCCATTTGAAAGGGGGTAATTTTTTTGTCCTTATGACCAGGAACAAATTAGGGATGAAAAATACAGTAAAGTAGAGTTCATGAAAGGAGGGGAGCAGATAACATAACAAATGTATTCCTGTGGTTAAAGCACTGGGCTGAACCTCAAAGGGTCAGATTTGGTTCCCAGCTCTGCCACAGAGAAGTCTGTGATCTTTGCTAAGATGCTTTGCCAGATCTGGACTAAACACATTACTAATTGTCTGTCACTGCTGTGGTGGACGTGGCAGACAGGACTGCTGCTCAGTCACTGTCTAGACCTGAGGATGCTACATTTCTGCTAGCTGGCACCAACAGGTTCATATCTTCTACAGGCACCAATTTCACAGAATCATAGAGTCTTTAAGGTTGGAAGAGACCTCCGAGATCATCAAGTCCAACCGTCAGCTACCACCACCATGCCTACTAAACCACTTGATTAGACTTCATGCCAAAGCCCTAAAGAGGAGTGTTAGGTCTGCTACCTGATCCCGCAGAGAAGCTCTGAGCCTGAGCTGAATACATTCTGCATAAGAGACAACCAGCTGACAGTGTGCGTGTTTGCATAGGTCCTTCTTTATGCAGGTGACCCAGGATCTCATTCTTGCTCCACTGGATATGAAGAAGAGACTTGACTTCAATCCTCCACATACCCAAGGCTTCTATCCCTCTTTCCTAGGGCACAAGCTGCCAAGCTCCT
Source organism: Ardeotis arabs (assembly GCA_011801015.1). Classification (NCBI taxonomy): domain Eukaryota; kingdom Metazoa; phylum Chordata; class Aves; order Otidiformes; family Otididae; genus Ardeotis; species Ardeotis arabs. Next base: position 4,690 of record JAAGAY010134740.1, on the reverse strand, counting down.
TAATATCATGGGATGGGAAATGTTCTCTGAACAGAAATATTGGGCAATTGAATCTAGCATCCCTCTCCTGGTTGGCGTGCATGGCATATTCTTTAGGAAAGGGAAAACTCTTGCCAAATGTTTACTCAGTGTTTGGAGCAGGCTGCCGTAGTACCACCTTGCATCTCTTGGTAATACAGTTGATGGTGTTGCCAGGAGTCTGTATCTGAGTGCCACAAGCCCTTAGAGAGCTGTCCGAGCATTTGTATCCCTCATATCATTGTCATCACTCCCATTCAGATTTTTAATGACTATTCTTGCCCTGAGAGCTATCTGGATATAAATTTGTGGTCTTCACTTGCCTTAAAGCTTTTTCTATGTGCAAGGGTCTGAAGAGGCAGTGGCAGGAGGAAGGATTTTTTTCCTAACAGTAACTTTCACACACGCCATGATGAGTATTTCTGAGGAGCTGTCACTAACATTCCCGGACCACAGAAAAATATGATCCTTTGGCAGCTCCAGAGATGACTGTAGGATATAAAAGGAGAAAGGGTGGGACTGGGGGAGATCCCAGAGGACAGACAGTAGCCTGTTCCCACACAAGAGCTGGAGGGTGTGATGCCAATCCCGGCCGTTTGCTCAGGGTAAACTGAGGGCATGTTGACAGAAGTCAACGACGTGAACTCAACTGAGTGGTTGGGAGGAGAGCTGTTTCCAGACATGGCATCAGTCGCACATGAAGTCCTAATGGGACCAATATGTTAAGAACTTTGTAGACTGCAAATCCCACACCAGTGATCCAAGCGCTGGGGCAGAGTATGAAAATGCACCAAAATTATAAGCTGAAAACGTTAGTCATCATCTGTAGAAATGAAAGCTGACAGGGCAGCAGCTGCCTTGGTCAGAGCTATTTCGTATTTGCAGGGCCCCATATAGAGAAAGTTTGAATCAGAAGGGCAGTGAAGCCAAGAGGGAATGAGACATTAAGCCACCACAAGGGATAAAAGGGAGAATATTTCAATATGTGAACAACAAGAAATCTCCTGGGTAGCAGAGATGAATATTAACTTGGAGCAAGAGGACAATGACCAGCAATGACACAGACTAAGAGGGGCTGAAGCAGAATTAGTTTCACTGTCCGCTCTGGGTTTTACATCCAAGTAGATGGGAAGGTCAATGAATAGGCATTTCCTGGCTGAATCCTCATTGTTCAGTCACTCCTGGTTTCAGTTTATTGTAGAATTGGCACTAATTACTTGCAGAACACCATAGATGTATCATAGAGCTGCAGACAGCAAGACATGGGATCAAAACTTGGGAAACTGACACCAAACTCCCTGCACTGTCCCACATTGTAAAGCTTTTGGCCAGACTGCTTGACTGTGTCTGGGATTTCGCTTCTCTACAACAGAGATTAAAATCTCCCTGACCCGTCTTGTCTGCTAAGATATGAGCTCTTCATGCTGACATGACTGAAGAACTGCCTTGGGTTCCCCCAGCTCTCCAGCCTTCTTGTGAAAGACTTGAGTTTGCAAGGTCTAAAGGTGTTGAAAGAAAGCAAAGGTTTGGGTCACTGAGCAGATGCTTCTGCTGGCTTGGACTTGGACAGAGTCCTTTCCAAGCAAGTAAGGGCATAAGAGTGACTGTGCTGAGTCAGGCCAAATCTGTAACTGTTCCCCATCCCTCCTAGGGTAGAAACGTAGGAAAAGAGCAGAAAAACAACACCAGACAGTAGTGATACCATCCCTAGAGATATTTAAAAGCTGTGTAGATGTGGAGCTTAGGGACATGGTTTAGTGACAGACTTGGCAGTGTTAGGTTAATGGTCGGACTTGATGATCTTAAAGGTCACTTCCAACCTAAACGATTCTGTGATTCTAGAGGCAGAATCCTGAGGGTTTTTTCTAAGCCTACTGCCCAATAACATCATCTGATAACCCTAATTCTGCCACTATTGTAAACAATGAATAATTATGCTCTGTGCTATGGTGTACCTGTTTGTAGAGATATTTATTATATCTCTCTTGTATAATCTCTTATGAGGCTGAACAGTTGTATTCTTTTTATACACTTCCTGTGCAAAAACCATTTTGCACCTTGGATCCTTTTAAAACTTTTCTCATTCAGATACATTCTTATTGAGGAGTAAAGCTCAGAGAGAAAAAAGCTTTCAAGCTTTTGGTACTCTGTGGTTTCTTAAGTTATGTCATCCTGTAGTTTTCTATCCCTTCCTAAGTAATGGCTTCCCCATAACAGCTTTTCCTAAATGTGTTTTAGCCACAACCAAGTGTTCAGTTGACATTTTTGTAGAACTCGTTCTTACAACACCAACGTCTCCTTACTGAGTGCTGAAGGGTGGTTCAGAGACCTTCTCTTTGTAGGAGAAAAGGGTTGTTTATGTCAGTCTGCACGATGTAGCATTTACTGCCTTTGATGTTTATCCCTTAACCACTCTACAACTTTTCGGTTGCTTTCATCTTTAGGATTCCTAATAACTAAGTGTCCTTCACATACAATGTCCCCTCACTTTTCATTCCCTGTGGTATGGACTGTATCATAGGTCCTCTGGATGTCCTCTGGTGATATACCTCCACTGTGAACACAAACCATATATTTCTGCTCTTCAAGTGATATCAATCCCTGAGACTTCTCTTGTTTCATGAACTTCTTCACCCAAAACTCCTGTCAAACTAAAAGCTTGCATGAATTAAAATAATCTGCTGTTCTTTCCCCTGTTCCCACCTTCTCAAGAAAAGACCCCAGAAAGATATAATTCACGTGGTCTTTCTTATCCAGCAGGAAATACTATTAGACCCAGTGTAGCCATCATGGGAGTTATGTGTAATTTAGATACGCCTGGGCAAACATTTAGTTGAACACAATCTTAAGTCTTTGTAGGTCCCCTGAGGGGTCTTCTCAGGTCTTCTGCTATGCAGCTGTATTTGGCGGTTTCTGTCAAGTGCCTGTTGATGGGAAGTAATACTTTGCTATCAGGCTAGTCATTAAATTCTACAAGTATACAGTACTAGACAACATCAAATTTTTCTTTGGCTTGGTATGGCTGCTCTGTGAGTAAACTCTTGTGACTCTTTCTAAGCAATCATTGGCACACTGACCAAAACTTGTTCTGTTCTGCCAGACTTTGCTATGCCTCTGTCTTGCTACCTCATCCAAAACTAGGGAGCTACCACTTGTCTAGCTCTCTTTCCAGCAGAAAGGAGAAAGAGGGTTTGGAGACATGGCTGTGGTTCTTCTCTCTGCCTCTGCTGGGCATCGTCTCAGCTCTGGCAACGCTGTTCCCTCTGCTCAGGATCCTCAGAGCTGAGCAGAGCTAACTAGAACTAGATGATTTTCCACTGAAACTTCATCAAAATTGTTCTACATTTTCACCAGCAAGAACAGGAGTGTTTTTGCTCCACTGGTACCAGCACTAACACCGTTTCATCTTCTTCCACCGCCACAGTGTGTTGGCACCTGGATGAATGAACTAAGAGTGCCTGAATTTCTTGACTTGTACATTATCACTCCTAACGTATGAAAAGTGGACATTCATGACAAACTGTATATCTACTCCTGCTTCTTCTTTAGGTCTTTAATATTCACTTCTTTTACTTCCTTTAGGGTATTTTTCATCAAAGACCACCCATCTGCCTTTGAAGTCTCCTAGTGACTTGAGCTTTCTCTGTTAGAAGAAATCTAGTTCCTGACTGTAAAATCAGCTTTATTCCTCATGGGCAATGAGAACACAATTTCAAACCCTGTCTTTATACAATGATGCACACAACATTGATGAGGAATGCACATTGTGCTGTGCTTTTCTCATTGAACTCACTGTCCCCTTTACAGGTCAGTCTGTAAAGTATCCCTCCAGAGTTTCGTTTCTAGTCATCCCCGTGCAATGCAAAATGAAACGTGCATTGGAATTATTCATACCATAAGATGACTCAAAATTTTTCTACAAGAGATTTTGAAGTAGCAGGAGATAAGCACAGGAAAATTAAGGAGCATATTGAAGGATGTTGTATCAGAGCCAGACACTGCAAGCAAGATGTTGCAAGGCCTATAATTTTCATTAATAGATCTGTAGCCTTCAAAGCCTTCAAAGCCTTCAAGATTAGATTCAGTCATCCAGCCTGGAAAAAAAAAAACAACTGTGAGTGTTACAGGGATTTTCTTTGGTTTCTGTGAGCTGGGAGTTGAAGGAACTGTAAAAAGGATACAATATTTCTGTAGTCATCAGTATTTCTGGGTCTATAGTTTCAAGAAAGAAAATAAGGTGAATTTGGTGGATAACTGGATAGATCCAATACAGGTTTGTGTCAGTTTTCTTTATTTAATAAAAATCTCAGTTCATGTGAGACCTGACAGTCTCTCCATTGCATTTTTCTGCCTCTGGCCCCTTTATGACCACTACGAACCACATCCCTTCAGGCAAATCACAAAGAAAGCTTTTACCGGCAGGGAGGGAGCCTGATAATTTCTTAATTGCATCTCTGGGAAAAGTTCAATTATAACTATTTCCTAAGTGTGAAAATAAACACTTTGCGTGGGTTGCTCCAGTGGTTAAGAACCTCCTACCATGTCCTGACTTACAGACCAAGAAAATTGTCTTCCTGCTAGGTAAGACTAAAACAAAAAAAGTATCTTGTTTTAGCCCTCCTAAACCTGAAAGCTTCTTAAAAGTCTCAGAAAACAAGAAAAAAAAAAAAAA
>JAAGAY010134739.1:0-26133 GCA_011801015.1 Ardeotis arabs | reverse complement strand
AGCGCCGAGCAGAGGCAGCGCGCGGGGCTGTGGTACATACTCCCGGCGGGGGGGAGGGGCGGGGCGGAACGGAGCGAAGCGGGACCGGTCGAGCGGCGGCTCCTGCCCCGCGGCGGCGCTTATAGAGGCGGCGGCGGCTGCCGGCGCGGCCGGGACATCCGGCACCTACCACTCGTACCCGGGGGGGGGGACGACGCGATGAAGACGACGGGACGGGGCGGACACAACGCGGGGCCTTGCCGCCCCCCGCACCCAGCTCACCCGCAGGAAGCAGCGGGGCGGTGTCTGCTGCCGCCGCTCCGCGCCTCCCGCTGCGCCGAGGGGAGCCGCGCATCCCTTCCTCCCCCCTCGCCGTGGAGTGGTCTCGCCCGGTGGAGGTTTTCCGCTGTTGACGTCAAAGAGAGGAGCGTCCTGTTCCCACGGACGTCACAGTGTGGGGGTTGGTTGCCCCGTGACCTCCCTCCCCTTTCCCCCCCCGGCTTCGCTCGGGATGGTTCAGCCGTGCGGGGAGGGGCAGGGAGCGGAGTTCCCCGCGTGGGGCTGCGGGGGAGGGCGAGGAGCGCGGTTTCCCCACGCGTGGAGCGGCGCGGCCCCTCCCACCCCCCGCACCCCTCCCCTCTCCCGCGCTGGGGAACGCGGCCGTGCCCGTCGAACGGCGGGAAGGGAAGGGCGTTCCCCGCACGTGGCATCCCGCGTGTCTGTTCCACGCGAGCCGCTCGGGTCGGAGGAGGGGTGACCCTCCCGCAGCGAGGCGCTGAGGGTCCCTCGGCTGGGTCCCCGCTCCCCCTCCCCACCCCGCGCCAGGGGCCTTGCGTGGGGCGGGGGGAGCCAGGCCGCTCCAGCCCAAATTCAGGCTGGGACCGCGGCAGGTTGGAACAGGCCCGGTGCCCTTCTCGTTGTGAAAACGTGGCTTTTTTTTCTTTTTTTCGGAATTGTTGTGTATTTTATGTGTTTGACAACATAACGGAGGTCGCTGGTGGGAGATGCGGCTGCGGGAGCCCGGCCAGGCTGGCAGCGCCGCGTTGGGCCCCGGTTTGCTGGAAACCTCACCCCCATTGACCTCAGGCCTTCCCTCCCTGGGAGGAGCAGGAGCAGGACTCAGCGGCCGCTCCCTGCATTTTGGTGTTTCAGTCCCGCTGCCGGCGTTGGGTTTTTTCCAGCTCGCAGCCTCTGGTCAGCTCAGCTCTGGAGAAGCGCGGGCCAGGCCCCACCGCCGAGCAGAAGTCAGGTGTTGGCGAGGTTCTTAAACTTTGTTCTTCTTCTTTGCACCATCAGGACGAATGACTTGCAGGCTGCCTCTGTGGGTGGTGCGCACCCTCCTTCTAAGCTGCCAGGGAGGGAGAAGCTTTTGTTGTTGGGTAGGCCTGTGGGCCTGCCTCGGGGCACGCGGGAAAGGGAGTCTTGGCTCTGGGAGACACGAGGAGCGGTTGATCACTGCCCTTCTTCTAGCAGCTTTTTAATCCACTTCAAGACTGTTTGTCATGGGCCTTTTTGTCTTTCTTTTTTCTTTTTTTTCCCCAGAAAAAGAGAAAGTTACTTCCTTCAGATCACGTCTTCTGATCTGTTGTTCTCATTTCTCTCTCCTCCAGTCTCTCCTTGCCTGCCCCAGCCCAGAAGCGAGGTGCTGCGCTTCCCCGCTGCGTCCTGCGCACAGCCCTCCCGGCTCTCAGCTCACCACGAATTTGCCCTTGTCTCTTCCGTGGCCACACCGCCAGCCCACGCCGCTCTCTGTTCCAGTCACAGACCTTTGTATTTGCCAGGTCCTTCCCTACAGGTAGTGCAAGGGTCTCCACAACAACTCTTTCCTCCCCTTTTTTGTCGTCCTTCCATCACCCAGGACCGCTCTTCTTGCCTGGATTTTGGAAGGTACTTGCTAGGGCTTCAGAGATGGCTTGGGAGAACTTCTAGACCTTTCTGGGATGCTGGAGGTATCCATTAGCTTTCTTTCTGCCCACCCTCTACTTGCTTTTCTTCCCTGCTTCAGACTTTTCTGTGTCTCCCTCTCATTTCTAGAGCGTTTTTGATGCCTTGTACCATTTTGATGCTTTGAACTCGCTTTGTTCTGACTGATTTCACTGGCCAGCCATCCCAATTTAATCCCTGAAGGCCTGTTCTAATCTATTATTCTCATCTGTAATTTTATATATATATATATATTTATATTAAAAATATATATATCTGTCTTTATTCCTCATTTCCTTTCTGATTGTCAAAGCACAGGTGGTGGTAGTCTCACAAGCCCTCTACTGACAGTGTTTTTCTCTCTCTATGCTGCTTTTTTATTAAAAAAAAGAGTAAATTGGAACATATGTAGAGCTGCTGTGGTTTCAAAGGTGGATCCTGGAGCTTAGGTGCTCAAAATTGCGCCTGACTGTGGGTAGGCTCATCTACCCCTCGCTAAGCAAAATATTGCATACTTTAATGGTTAAATAACTTAAAACCCAGATAACTAAAGAACAAGAAAGATAATTAAACAATATTTCAAGGTAGGTAATTAGTACCCTGCTAACTTCTTCAAATTTTTTTTTTTTCTGTAAAATGAAGCAGCCATGCTGCTTGCCCTTGACACAGATCTGGGGAGGGGAGAGGCGACCTGGGAGCCGTGGAGGGAAGGGCTGGAGCTCAGCTTTCTCCACTTTCAGACACACTGACCACTCCTGCAGATCTCTCAGCTCTGATTCATATCCTCTCTGCTTTAAATCTGCATGGTAGAGATGGAGGCTTGATTGCCACGCAAAAACGCAAGCCCTGGTTGCTAACTAACTAACCAGACTTGGTGCCTGGCTGGGCTTGTCTGCTCACAAGTCTGGGCACCCTTATCAGAAAGGCAAACTGGTGACTAAGAGTTTTTTTCCATGCCTGTTATGTGTGATGATCTGTAACCAGCTTTTTTGTTTTTTCCTTTCCCGTTTCTAGAAGGCCACAGACACTTCTGTAAGGAAAGGCTGGTTGGTGATCCAAGTAATCCAGGAGGTAGCCTGGTGGCCCCACCATTTCTGGCGAGATTTGACAAAGAAAATGTGTAACAGCGTGGCCTTAGGGATAGGTAACCCTTTTTTTTTTTTTTTTTTTTTTTTTTTGGCATTTTCTGCCACAACACTACTGACAGATGTGAGAATTACAGGCTTGGTGACAGGGAAGCTGCTGGCTGACTTTGCGGTCTTGCTGTGGAGACGAGGCAGCTGGGCCTGTCTCTGAGATCCGTGTCCTCAGCTGACGTCCAGGTGCATCTTAGCCTGATGCCTCTTCCTTCTGCTTCTCCTGCCCCGTGGAAAAACCCTTTGCCCCCCAGGCTGGCTGCTCCTCCTCCCTGCCAACCGGTTTCATGGAGCAGCTCACCGCCCAGAGCGCTCCGTGGTCGTTAAGTAACTAATGACTGGGAGGTACAATATGCTTGTTTTTCAGTTTATTACTCTGATGACTCCAGTAGCTGGGTTTAGGCCAAACCACCTCCTCATGTGATCTGCAAGGAGGAGGAAGGAGAGAAGGTTTTCCTGCTCCCCTCTGTACTGAGCTGTTTTGGGTGTTGGCTTTCCTCAGCCCTGTGTGACCAAGCCAGCGTGACAATAACAAAGGTATTTTTGAAAGAAACAGAAGTGACCGATGATGCATAAAACTGTTTTCCACACTTAGTGCTTTGTTCCTGGGATTTGGGAAGAGTGGTGATTTAGCTCCAAAATATGAATCAGTGTTTAGTTGACGTCTCTAGGAGTGAATCAAAAGTCCTAACAGCCTGCCATGGAAAAGAAAATCCTTCTCAAAAGATGCAACTCATTTTAGGTACATGTGACTCAGAGGAAAGAGAGAAGTAAGTTTCTTTGGAAAGCGATCTCGGCTATCCCGTACACATCTGGCTGATGTTTACACTAGCTGGGAGCGGTGAGCATGGGGAGAGAAGGGACCCAGGCCAGAGGCTGCGTAGACTGTGAGAAATGCTTTTTTCTTAACTTTTGACCTCTTCTTACCCTGGAGATGCTGATGCTTTAAACATCCTGGTTAGTGGACAGACTGTTAATCCCGTTCCAATACTGTGGAAATCCCAGGCCCAGCGGAACTATGTTACTTATTAAAAATAGGCATATGACTTAACGTTTTTCCAGCATGCAGTAAAACCAGTGATTTCCACAAACTTTGCTTTCTTGAGATTAATACTGAGCTGATGATAATGATCCTTCCACCTCCTTGGTCAGGCAGCTGCTCCCAACCAGTCATCCCTATGTCAGGAAAGTGCTTGTGCTGCGCTTGGGGTGGTGATTTCGAACTTCATGGTGCACGCGTGCCCCAGCACCTTCTTTTTTTCTCCCGCAAGCGAAGCCGTCACCTGGGGTGGCGGCTGCTGGCTGCTTTTCCGTGGGATGCCTTGCACCCCTGGGATGCCCCTTTGCCCTGTGCGTACCCAGGGGCCCTCCAGCTCCCCACCATCCTCCCGCTGTGGGGCATAGCCCCTTCCCTCTGTGCTTCACCTCGGTTTTGGGCACCTGGGAAGAAGCTGGGAGCCAGGACTTGGTGGCAGACGACTGGATCCTGGTGGGCTGGAGGGAGGCTGTCCCGAAACAGGTTCACCTGAGGTGGCAGCAGGGCAGAGGATGGATGTTTGAAACAGGCAGTGTTGCCATAGATAGCTGAGATACCTCTTCAAAGCACCCAGCTCTGATTTCTCAAGCATTTTGGTGACTAAAGCATCTCAGAAAGTGGAGCTTTGCCACTTTAACCCAGTAACTGTCTCCCTGAGAAGTGAGTAGCAGTAAGTCTGGGCAGCAGATGGTGAAGCCTTCCGTGCAGCTAGGGAGGAGAGCGGGAACAATAGTGACACTTCTGATAGCTCGTTAAATAAACACGCATGTCACTTCATCTCAGATATGAATGTACACTGCAGTGCGTGCAGATGATTAAATGGAGTACTGCCTATTTAGAATAGGTGTCTGCCTAAGAGGTGTTTGCCTGTTGAATTAAAATTTCCAAGACTTATACACGTGGCAGCCAGCCTTTGGCTTAACTTGCTCAGTAACTCTCTGAATCCACTTTCTGACATGTAATAATTTTTGGAATAATTATTTATGCCCCAAAGACCTGCTACCTCTTGTGGCAAAGCCATTTTAATTTCATGATGCTAGTGGTGTTGAAGGGAAATTGCGTGTGGACAGCTCTCCTTAGAGCCACTGCAGCAGCCACACCGCCGGCAGTGATGTGCTCCCGGCGCACAGGCATTTAGAGGCAGGAGGAGTGGGGCTGGGGCTGCCCGTTAGCACCACTGGTTGCAGCTGGTGCCGTCCTGGCTCCCTGTTGAGAGGTGCTTTGCAAGTGCTGCTCCATGGGGCAGAAGATTCAGCTTCCTTTGCATTGCCTGATTTGGGGCACTTATCTCTTAGACCGAGATAAGGAGAGTCATCTTGGTGTAAGCATCATTTTTCCTTCCTTCCTTCTCTCTCTCCTTCAAGGTGCAAATAGATTTCTCTTCAGAGAAGCATGGCCCCAGATTGGTTTAGCCCTCTTCTGTTGCATTGGAGGAAGCAGAGTTTTTGGGGACAGGCTGCGTAGAGGACTTTCTTCCTGCCCTCTCCTCTCATATTCCCTGTCTCAGGAAGGTCTGGCTGGGATCTGCCCTTCCCCCTGCTTTCAGCAGACTGCAAAATGATGTATTTGATTCTTGCACCAGGAAAACAACCTCGAAGCACGGACCGAAATTCCAGCTTGCTGGGACAGCGAGCTTGAGCTGGGAGGAGAGGGAAAGAGCAAGCAGGGCCACACCAGAGAGCTTTAACTCTGGTTTTGTCCAGTTTTGAGTTATTTTGTTATAGAACCTCACCCACTGGGCAGCTGTGGTCTGGGGTGGTGAATATCTTCCTGGCTTCAAAGGTGAGCATCTCTGCCTGCTGACTGTGGTGTGGGCTGGAGCAAACCCAGGTGCTGGTATCTCAGCATTGGGGTTCCTTGTGTGGATTGTGTTGCTCATTTGCAGGCCTGAGACTGAGAGGTGATGGTAACAGGGACCACCTGAGGACCTGACCATCTTGCCACCTGACTGCCGAAGCCCTTGAGACCATCCAGGGTCCTATTTCCAGTCCCATTTTGGGCAGGCTCAGCTGTTTTTCCAGTGGTAGGGGGGCAATGGCTGTACCCTACCTGATTTAAACAGTTATAAATCAGAGTCCCAGAGTTTTCCTGTCTGAGTAACTCTGTTTTGGAAGCTGCTCTGCAAATCACACACAAGATATTTGTGTCCTGAGCTGCGTTCCCGCTATCTGGGCTCCTTTTGAAAAGCAAAGAGATGGTTACTGATGGAGAACTGTTGTCTTTGATGTGGAGATGCAGAGGATCCTTGGCTGGGCACCACGCTGCTCAGGTACAATGGTATTAATGTTCATCTTAGGAAATAAATGCAACTTCTGTGTTTCATGCTTTACTAGCCTGGTTTCACTGCACCTGGGCATTTCGGTGAATAAACTTGCCAGTCATCAGTTTCCAGCCGGTAAATTTGTAATTCAAGAGGAGCTGGAGCGGTGAAGCCGGCAGCCAAGCCCAGGGCTGGACTTTCCCCCCCCGGGGGTGTGCTCGGCCGCGGCACGGTGGTTGGGCTGCGCTGGAGGCAGAGCTGGAGGCATCTCCCACTGCCCGGCCGGCATCCAGCCCTGGCTGGCATCCAGCCCTGCCTCGCGTCACTGGCCCCGCTGGTTGTGTAAGAGGCCCTGTACTGGCGTGCCCCCTCGATGGCTTTCGTAACCTGGCTGCTGGGACTCTGGGGCTGCTTTGCCCTCTGCCCCACCAAGCACCCTGGGTCTCCCCAGCACGGAGACTTTGCTCAGCTCTAGCTGGCCTCAGTAGGAGTTGGGGAGCCCAGAACTGGGGCTGGGAAGCTCTTGGTGCTGCTGGCCACACCAAATTGGAGGCTCCCTTTGGGGCATCTGACTGGGTTTTGGGCTTCGCGCTCTTTCTGCAGCTGCCCCAGGCACTGCGTTGCACGTAGCTGAGCGGCACGGGGCTGGGCAGGTGAGCTGGCAAAGCCCAAGGTTTTGCTGATCCCCAGCCGCGAAGCTGGCAGCTTGCTGAGCAGCCGGCCGGGCTGTCTCCTCTCACCAGCTGTGCCCCAGAGGGGTTGCTCTGCCAAGGTGGTGCAAGCGAGTCACGGCAAATGCCACCTGGGCTGTGCCCTAGAACAAATTTTGCACCCTGCAAAAACGTTCTGCTTATTCAATAGCAAATTTCTCGGTGAATTGCCTACTTGTAATGCATCAAATGCAGGTTTAATTACGAATAGATTTTGTCCTTCCAGGGCATCTTTATGAGACATAGAAAGGTACTCTGCCCTCTGCGGGTACACGCTGGAGTTTGGGTGAAACTGCTGTTGTTTTCCTCAGAAAGCAGCTGGGCGTTCTGAATTCATTATATTTTAGTTTATCTCTTTGAAAGAAATTCTAATTTTACCTCTGTGTTAAGGGATTTATGTGGGCTTTCAGTGATAGACTTTCAGTAGCTGTAAGTCCACAAGACAATTTACGGAGAAAGGTGTGGTTGGACGCCGGTCCCTGCAGCATGTGAAAGCATCGCTCTGCCTGGCACGGTTGGCTTCAGGGGGAACACTGAATCCCTCCACTGCCATACGTCTGTCTCCCCTGACCTCTCTTCAGCCTGCTTGTTTTGGTGCTTTAATGCCCTGCGGTTTGGTGTGTCGCTGCAGCTCAGACTGGGCTTTCAGAGCTGATGGCACCTCCATCCCCTGTTCCTGGGGGTAAGACACGGAGCGGGCAGCGTGGGGCTTATGGAGCTGGCTGAAGCCAGAGAGCTGCTTTGAGGCAGCAAATAGAAGTGATACTGGTTTTATTATCTCTTGACTGCTTGGTGGAAGTGTTGGTGAGTTGCCTGGGACCCTCCTGAGCTCCTGCTGAAGGTGTGTGTTGGTGACACTTCAACCTTGGCTTCTCAGTATGAAGTAGTGATGCACTCAGTGGCTGACAAGGTGAGGGCAGGGAAAGAGTCATGCAATAGATCCAAGAATGTGGTATTAAAACAAAAAAAGACAAGACTTTTGGGGTAATTTCAGATTTTCTGTATGTTGGACAGGCAAGGGGCAGTTTTGAAGAACTTGTCCTTTGCATAGGAGCAAAGAGTGCCCCGTGGAAATCCCTCCACTTGAGAAGATAGGACCTTGTTCACAGCTAAGTCCATTTCCCCTCCACTGAGCTGGGTCCAGGACAGCAGCAAATCCCCCCTGAAGTGGACAACAAGCTCTGGGCACTGAAGCTTGTGGTGGGGAGGACCGGAGGGCGACTTGGAGGCAGCCTGGTGACTTGGTCCTGCAGTAGAGTGGCAGAGAGCAAACCTGCGGACCGAAAATCGTGCTTGTGAGTGCAGCGAAGCTGGGGTGGTTGATCATTAGGGACTCTGGCGAGGCTTGAATGCGTATCCTGGAGGGGAAAAGCCAGCTGTTTCGCGGCCCATGACCAAACTGAGCATCCCTCCTGCTGTGCCGTTCCAGATCCAAAGTCTAGCGAAGTAAAGGTCTGATTTTTGTTCCAGCTCGGGAGTTTTGGGGCAATGTCAAAGGGCAGCATCCTGGCCTGAGGACAGGATTTAGCAATCCTGGCAGCACTTATTCTTTGTACAATACGACGGAGACTTACGCAGGAAGAAAAACCCACTCACCACCACCAACCGAAACCCCATCCAGCTGCTGGTGGTGGGCACAGCCAACTTCACGTCATCCCCAAACCTTCCGCAATTGCAATACTGACTTTTCTGGTAAGTGTAGGAAATCACCATTCGATTGTGCTCACGAAATGGTGTGGTTGCACCACTCTATGTTGCAGTGGCCTCTCTCCTCTTGAAGGAAACCTCACCACCTGTGCTATCATCTTAATTTAAATGGCTGAGAGCGAATGTGGGGGCCAGCTCCGTTCCTAGTTTCTGAGACAAGCGGGATAAATGGAATGCCACTGCATCTCCAGGTGAGGTGTTAGGCAAAGGGCAGGGCTGGCCCCGCTTGTGAAAATTCGGGTCGGCTCTGCGTTTGTTTCCTCTCCAGGAAAACAATGGAGTCAGACTGAAAAATAAACATAGCCTGAGGCTATTTTAAAGGGAAAAAACACAAGCTCATGCGTCTGACGGCTTCAGGTCATGAGACGAGCTTTGTATGCGGTTTTTGTAGCTTTCAGCATGTGAGCATGAGCCCTGCGTCGCTTTAATTGCGTGGTGTCGGGGCTGGAGCTGGCTTGGGGTGCTCACCACAGCTGGGCTGGTGCCACAGCTGCACGGGTGGGCGTATGGCAGGGCAGGGGCTTCTCCAAAACACCTTGGTTAATAAGCACCATGCCCTTTCTAGCAAATTGTGTCCAGGTCCTTCAGGTGAACTCCGCAGCAGCTTATTTTTAATTAAAAAATAGAATAAATGCTGTATATTTATAATAATCAAGTAAGAGATGATGATGGCACTTTTTATGTGCAATGTCACTTATTCAGCCTCCGCGGCGTCGGTGCCGTGTGCTGCGTGTCTTTGCTGTGACGGTGTGGCAATGCCCTGCTCAGGCCACTTGCAGGCCTCAGCTGCGGGTGTGAGGGTGCCGGGATCCCGGGGATCTGGGTGACAGGGTCGGGGCGCTGGGACCATGGCACTATTTATCTTTCCGATAGTGTTTGCTGCAGTTTCTATTTTATACGTTTTCCAATGAGGGTCCAGCTGTCAGGTTGCTTTGAGACAAGCGCGGTGCTGCCCACAGGTCAGCTCCTCCTGCGTGTGCTTGGGGCTGCTTTCATCTACTGCAGGGACCCCGGGCTCAGCCTGGAGAAGCGGATGGGCTTCTCCTGGAATGGGAGAGAGACGTGCCAGCAGCAGCACCTCCTGCCACCTGTGACCCCCAGCGGTGCTCGCCGCGCTGTTTGCACAGATGTCAGAGATAGCGAGGTACATTTTATCGATTCCCCTCATGATCATTATAGTTTCTTCTGCTTTATTTTCCCCTGCCACAAGAGCAGCCATGCCTGTGCTCAGAAGTGCTGCCATTCATCTCCCTTAGCTTTTTTCTTCCTCTTTTGACTCGTCTCCCTCTTCTTTTTAGAGCTTCTCTCCTTGTAACTCCTCTGTTCCTGGTGTCTTTTTCCCATGGCTGGAAACTCATCCCCTTTCCTTCCCCCACATGCTTGGAGGTTATAGGATGTGTAAGAGCATCTCCTTGCATTGATAACAAACTGGGCATCCGCTGCAGGTGAATTTGCCAACTGTGGTGTTTGGTTTATTTTTTTTTTTTTCCTTTTTGGTGTCTACTGCTTTGGCCATGGTTTGAAGGCAGTGGGCTCCCAAGCAGGCAGTTGGCGTGCTGTCTGCACCCTGGCCCTCCTCTCCTGGACCTTTGCCACTGCGCGAGGGTGACCTACAGCAGAGATGGGATCTGTTTCTCGTTTCTGTCACTAACTCGTCAGGCTCAGGGGGAAAATTCTGGCGGAGGAGGTAGGGCAGTGCTGTTCTCAATGTACAGGCTCATTGCGATGCTGAGTGCTTGAACTCCCCACCGCATCCCTCCGAGCACCACTGCC
This sequence comes from Ardeotis arabs, assembly GCA_011801015.1. Taxonomy (NCBI): domain Eukaryota; kingdom Metazoa; phylum Chordata; class Aves; order Otidiformes; family Otididae; genus Ardeotis; species Ardeotis arabs. The sequence goes on along the minus strand of JAAGAY010134739.1, from coordinate 15,609 downwards.
TGTTACCCAGCTCACAGCTGAACTGCTCTGCTTAGTCCCAAATTTCTCTGATGCCTCTGCTGTCAGAGAATTACTTCTTCTGACAGGAGAAAAGATCTGGGGCTTGTTAAGAGCTGTTTGCACGCTGGGGTTCAAGGTGGGTGCTCAGGAAGACTCGTGTGGCTGCGGGGCGGAGAGGGACCTGGCTAAAAAGCAGCAATGAGGAACATTTGGGTTCTTGTCACTCCACAAGAGCTGATCAAGTTATCGCAGGCTCCTTCCCCCACAAAATCAGCCCCAATAATTGCTGTCATGTGGACAGAGGTTTCATTTCGTGATCCGGGATGTGACAGCCGGGGTTGCCACCAAGCGTTTTGGCACCGCAGCAGCTGCAGATGTACCTATCACAGGTATAATTACAAGGACGGGATCTACCATCGCCTCCTTCCATGCGTTGGTGGGCTTCAGCCAGTGCTTGGCAGCCCCTCTGGCAATCGGAAATGTGCTGTGAACTCAGCCTTGCTTTCATTTTTTTTTTTTTTTTTCCCCAGGCAAGTGAAATGCCTAGTGCCTTGCAAGCACTCGATTTTTTGTTGCTAGGTGAATAAACGAGTTTCTGCCGGGTTGTAATTCAGCCTTGTTTGCAAGTGACCCTCGGCGATCTCCGTTCCAGCATTTCCAAATTCCCATCTCGGCTCTCACAGGTGCAGCCCTGTGTCTGCGTAAGTTCAGTTTTCCTTCACTAGATGTCACTGTCTATACAGAGAATTTCAGAAGCTGTTGGAATGGATGATTAAATTAGGAGGGGAAAAAAAAAGCGAGCTATTTGGAGAGGGTAAGTGACTGAAAAACGCATTTTCAATTACATCCGAAATAAGAAGGTTTTCCTCTTCTTTATCCCCCTGCAGTTCACAAGAGACTTTTGGTGCTGCTTGGGGAAATGAGGTCCCTGAGAGCCCTGTCTAAGCAAAGCGTGGGAGGCTGGTGGCCATCTCGCCTTCGTCTGTCCTCGCCTTCGCAAAGCGCAGGTGGCAGGATGGAGCGTGCTTTAATCTTCTTTCTCTCGGGATGCAGACTGAAAGTAATAGTAAATAAGAAAAAGTCCAGTGACTGCAATGAAAGAACAATTTTAATCTAGTTTCTGGAGTTTGTTTTTTAAAAAAAATCATTCTTTCTGGGTTGCGGAGTGTTTTAATTAGCCCTTTAATTAAACTGACAGGATGAATAGACTACAAAGAAATGGGAGTGCGTGCAATGGGCAGTTTTTGTTGGCTACCTTAGCCTCCGTGTTTGTGTTGTCTTAGCTGGGAAGAATAAACATTTCTTGTGTGGCGTAATGCCATTCCTCCTCCTCCTTTTCCTCCAGGTTTTTAGTCAATTCTAAGGATGCCTCAGCCAGCTAGTTATGGCACTAATTAATAGTGCTTTAGGCAGAGCTGGTAACAAGGCAAATCTGGCTTTTGCTACTTTTTATTTACATTCTGGTGTGGGTTTAGCAATGCAGATGTCCTTGAAATCACAGAATTTGCTTTCTTGAAGATTTTAACTTGGAAGAGAGCATTGAGAGCTGGGATTTTCTAATATTGTTTCTTTTTGGGTTGGCAGGCAATGGAGCGTATATGCACGCTGGGTGCCAGATCTGCCTTTGTTTTACTGTGTGGGCTTTTTTTTTTCCCCCCCAAAGAGATGACATGGATGCACGCTTGTGCATGACACCGATACCCTCATGCAAAGGTAAAACCCAGGTGTCCTCACTGAGGACGACTCAACTTGCCTGGCGGGTGAGGGTGCCGCAGCGATGACTTCCTGGGATGCAGAGCAACCTGCAACAGGGAGAGGTGTTGGTGGTGGAGAGGTGAGTGGGCTCCTCAGGCCCTCTTCTCATGTCTTATCTAGGTGTTGCATCTCCCCTTGCCTGGCCTCCCCTTGCCACCCTCCCGCTGTGGTGGGCATCAGCCTGGGGTGCAGAGACGAGCAGAGTGCATTTGCGGTGTGGTGTTCATTCTTTTCTTGTGACTTTGGACTTGGCTAATATACATAGGAAAGGGGTGAGCCGGTCTCATCGAGCTCCCTTTGATCTGACACTTGAATACTGTGAAATTTGGAAGTAGTCAACACTGCCACCTGGATGCATGTCTAATAAGCGGTGCTACCCATTCAGTAGGGCTTTGGATGGGACTTGGATGTGCTGGAATTAACATCCCCTTGCACGTCTGATGTAATTGATTTCTTCAGCAGCTCTGTTCCCCCCCTTGGTGGAGCAGGGGACAGGTACTGAGTCCCTCAGTATGACACTTGCAGACCTAGCGATGAGGTGCGGAGGCTCTGTTATATTTTTTATTTACTAGAATGTAAGCTAAATCCTTGATCTAATGCAAACTTTGTGGCTATTTTTGAGGTGCCATAGGGCGCAAAGGGACACAAAGCACTCGTATTGTGTTTTACTACGATTTGTCTCTGTTCTCATATCAGCTACTTAGCAAATTTTTCCTATTTCACTTTTATTAGCGCAAAAGAGCTGCAGGGGGACTTTCCGCAGTAGTGCAATGAGCTGTGCGAGCTCTGAACTCGCCTCTTCTCTCCTCTTTAATCTTGGCACAACAGAGCCCCAGATGTCAGCCACGGCCTGGAAGGATGTGCCCTGTGTGAATGGGGAACTGAAGGGTTTTATGCCTCTTCTTTCCGTAACGGGGTTCCCTTGCACAGAAAAAAGAGACTGAGAGTACACGAAACAGCGTGATGGCTCAAAATCATCCTCACTGCGGTCCGTAGTGTTCTGTTAAACCAAAAGAGAAATGAAAAGAGTAGCTCCGTGTCAGATGAATATCAGTTAATGCTTTTACGAAACGTGCCTGCAAAGGCCTGGAGTGAAAATAATGTGTAGGGAGGAAGCCAGCAGATGCAAGTGAAAAATGGCAATTGCTTTGTGTAAAACATTCAAAGAAAATGGAACAATCTTAATTTTATTTGGAATTTATAATCAAAGGGAAAGTTGCCATTTTGACTGGAGATGGAAAATTGCCTGATTATCTTCACTTTTTCTGTGCCTGCACGGGGAAGTGTTTCTCTGCTGCTGAAGCGAAAGAAAATCATAGAATAGTTTGAGTTGGAAGGGACCTTAAAGATCATCTTGTACAAACCTCCCTGGCATGGGCTGGGACACCTTCTGCTAGACCAGGTCGCTCAATGCCCCATCCAACCTGGCCTCAAATACTCCTGGGGATGGGGCATCCACAACTTCTCTGGGAAACCTGTTCCAGTGCCTCATCACCCTCATATGAAGAATTTGAATTTCTTCTTTATATCTAATCTATACCTACCCTCTTCCAGTTTAAAGCCATTACTCCTTGTCCTATCACTACATGCCCTTGTCAAAAGTCCCTCACTAGCTTTCTCGCAGGCCCCCTTTAGGTACTGGAAGACCGCTATCAGGTCTCCCCGGAGCCTCCTCTTCTCCAGGCTGAACAGCCCCAACTCTCTTAGCCTTTCTTCATAGGAGAGGTGCTCCATCCCTCTTATCATCTTCATGGCCCTCCTCTGGACCCTCTCCAACTGGTCCATGTTCTTCTTGTGTTGGGGGCTCCAGAACTGGACGCAGTACTGCAGGTGGGGTCTCACCAGAGCAGAGCAGAGGGGGAGAATCACCTCCCTCAACCTCCTGGCCACGGCGTCTTTTGATGCAACCCAGAATGCGGTTGGCTTTCTGGGTTGCAAGCACATGTTGTCATCTCATGTTGAGCTTGTCATCTACCAGCACTCCCAAGTCCTCCTCAGGTCTGCTCTTGATCCATTCTCTGCCCAGCCTGTATTTGTGCCTGGGATTGCCCCGACTCATGTGCAGGACCTTGCCCTTGGCCTTGTTGAACTTCATGAGGTTTGAACGGGCCCAGCTCTCCAGCCTGTCAAGGTCCCTCTGGATGGTATCGCTTCCCTCCAGTGTGTCGACTGCACCACACAGCTTGGTGTCATCAGCAAACTTGCTGAGGGTGCACTCTATCCCACTGTCTGTGTCACCGACAAAGATGTTGAACAGCACTGGTCCCAATACCAACCCCTGAGGAACACCACTCGTCACCAGTCTCCACCAGGTCATTGAGCTGTGGACCACAACTCGGTGAGTGTGGCCATCCAGCCAATTCCTTATCCATCGAGTGGTCCATCTATCAAATCCATGTCTCTCCAGTTTAGAGAGAAGGATGTCGTGCAGGACAGTGTCAAATGCTTTGCACAAGTCCAGGTGGATGACATCAGTTGCTCTTCCCTTATCCATGTAACGCTGTTGTAGAAGTGCACCAAATTTATCAGGCACAATTTGCCCTTGGTGAAGCCATGTTGGCTGTCACCAATCGCCTCCTTATTTTCCATGTGCCTATATAAAAATGATATTAAAAATATAAAAATATAGTAAGGACTGGACAGAGAGGGGAAGAAAAATGCTGTTTTTGTTTTTGCTCTATATTCTGCTACTGACATTGGCAAACAATACTCTTTCTTTTCAAAACTGTTCTCCCGCATGTGTGAGGCCTCCCTGGAGAATGACAGCAAGGTGCAGGCTTTGGCAGCTGCAAATCTGGATGATTTCCTTGCTTTTCCACAACTTCTTCAGTTCTATCGGGCTCCAATCCGTTTGCTGTTTTTTCAGCCTCCTTATCTGTGAAATGGGACAATTCTTACTTGTTTTTGTGGAGGATTTGGGAAGGTTGAGGATTTTTCTCTTTTTGACATCTCCAAAATCAAAAGCATCTCAAGGGTTTTCACTTGTTCAGTTTGGAGAAGGAGGGATGAAAGGCATAAGCATCAGGAGTGGTGCAAAATGCTAGATCTGGGTGAGGAGCTTTTCTCAGCTGGCTTCTAGAGATCTGTCTGGCAATCCAGTCAATGAAAAGAAAATGAGGGGAAAGCCCCAACCCCACAGCTTGACCATTTGTGGCATATGGTCAATATATTTTATTTATTTCTTGTGGCTTTCTAATGGCAATATTCCACCAGCTCCGGTGCCAGCAGCTTGAGGCCTTTTGGAAGGAGCCAGTAGATGTCACGCAGCTGGCTGTGAGCAAGAGGAGAGGGGAAGGGTGCAGAGGGACAAACAGCGTTAGCCAGTCAGCATCGGCATGCCCTGCCACGCAAGGCTGCCTGCTCCTCTCTCTGCTGAGCAGGGGTGAGAGGCCCCACCAGCACCGTGCTCCTGGCAGCATTCCTGTCCTGACTTTTCCTCCATTCCTTTGTACTCTTAAAGCTCCCTCACAGGCTCAGCTGGGCTTTGGTAGCCAAAATGTGAGCAAACGTCCAGCTCCCCAGTCCATCGAAGGCCGAATAAATGCCTGTGAAGTGAGAAGCTTTAAGTTTTTCAGAGGAGTCTCCCCCTTGCCCACCAAACTCCCTGGCGTCGGGTTGCCTGGAAGGTGAAGGGGTGCAATCACCGCGTTTCCAGTCTTGCCGGTCACCTTGTAAATCGTGGAGGTGACTTTTCCCCCCAGCCTCCGTCTGTGTGTAAGGATGGCACAGCATGGGTGTCACCCCTTCCCTGATGCGTGGAAGACTGATAAAAGCCATTAATTTTATTTTTTATTCCCTCATCACTGGACTTTCAGGGGCTGTCATGGTCTGCGTGAGGCTGGCAGAGCATTGTGCAAATAGCCCGTAGTCCTCGCAAACCACTGGAGGCCGACCGAGTAGTGCGGAGGAGGAGAGAAGGTGTTTCTTTTTGCAGCCAAGGTACGCGAGCAGAGAACTGCTGAAGCCGCGGGGCGGCCGGAGTCGCCTTGCTCTGACCCCCGCGCAGGCACTGAGAGTAGAGCTGATGGTGATGCTTTTGCTGTTGGCTCAAAATGCTGTCTCCTGGGCGCAGGGTGCTGAAAACCCCTAGGGTAAATAAGAGAAATGGCCAGTAAATAACGCATATTGGGCACAGCCTTGCTTGAAGCAGCTCTTCTTGTGCTTGCTGAGCTGTGGCCCAATATTTGAGCATCCGCGTCTCGCCTGGGCGGCGGCTGGGGAGAGCAGGAGGTGCTTGGGCTGCGCTGGGCAGGGAGCACTCCAGCGGCGCCCGGAGATGACAGCTCAGCAGGCAGAATGGGGAGGGAGATAAAGACAAGCCAGATTTCTCCTAGGCTGTTCATTTTTCGGTACGCAGCCTTTTAAACTGCCATTATTTTGTTTTTCTGAATGCTGTGGCATGCCTGATTAGAGCTGATGAGCACAAACTGTTAGATGTTTGAAACTAGAAGGGTTTGCTTTTGTCTCAGTGTCATCTGGAGGACTTGGGAAGCTTTTTAGGGCTTGTTCCCTCTCAGGAGCAAGGACGAGGCTTCTGTGGCTGCCTCCCTCCCTCAACTCCCCTCTAACAGCGAGTCACTGAATTTTTAGCATGTCCTTCATGAAAATAGCTCCTTAATATCAGTCGAGCTTTTTGCAGATCTCTCCATCTCTTGGTGTTTCTCCGTTCCCTTATCTTGTTTACGAAACTGTATTATGTGAGACAAAACTCATTTGTTGGCGAGGAAGGGACATTGTACTCAATGGGATATTTACTGTGTACCTGAGGTATAATCTATCCTCTGCAGTAATACAGACTCCAAAATGAATGGGTATTTATTTATAATAATACAGCAGACAGTCCACAGGGAGGTGTCATCTTGTTTGTAATCAATCCCGGCGCGATGCTCTGGTTGCAGCACAATAATGCTTTGCATTAAGTGATGAATTGGTTTAGTCTTCTTATTCTGACTGTCATTTTTCTTTGCTGAAGATGCATTGCCTCCATTATGCGACCCTTGTAGCTGAGCATCAAATATCCCCAGGCACTTAAAAGGGAATGGGTGAGATCATGCATATTCCCCTGTAGAGAGGGAAGAGAGCAGCCCCCCGAACAGGCGCGCTGCTGATTATAGGGAGTAATGGGTTCCAAATAGGTGACTGGGTGCAGTGTGAGCTGTGCTTGCGGTGAGGTAAGCAATGATTTATTCTGCTGAAGTGGGTCATTATTGAACTAACATTGTATTTCTGGATTGATTTCAACTCAGAACCTGATGACAGAGTGGATATTTTACTGCTGGAGAAATAGACCATCCGTGATACCAAACACGCTAGATATATTTTAAAAGAGACATTCTTGGTTTGCTGGGGAAAACAACAACAAAACCTCTATTAAAAGAACTGAATTTGAGTACTACAGAGATGGAACAGCCTGTGTTGTAAATGTAGGGCTGTTACCATCAAAGAAGAAAACGTGCCCATTGCTCAGTAGCTCATGAGTGAGTTGCCAGAAAAATAATAACCTGCTTTATGAAAGATACCGTAGAAAATGTAGTCATATAGTCAGATTTGAAGGCTGTCTTGGCTGACCTGGATGTTTCGGCAGGCGATGCTGTCTGGAGAGAGAGGGCTGGGCTCTGTATTCCACCAGGGCTGTGGGATGGGGAGAGAAAGTGGGGCTGGTTTTTTGGTCCTATGTCCTTCCCTCCCACGCTTGTCCAAAGCCTAGGACACCTCCTGAGCTGTCACTGTCAGGTCATTTGCCCGAATCACTCGTCCAGCGGGCCCGTAGCTCCAAGATGTCCTTTAATGCATGGACTTGTTGGAGCGAATCCAGAGGAGGCCACGAAGATGATCAGAGGGCTGGAGCACCTCTCCTGTGAGCACAGGCTGGGAGAGCTGGGGTTCAGTCTGGAGAAGACAAGGCACCGAGGAGACCTTATAGTGGCCTTCCAGTACCTAAAGGGGGCTTATAAGACAGATGGGGAGAAAGTTTTTAACAGGGCCTGTTGTGATGAGGCAGGGGGTAATGATTTTAAACTAGGAGGTAGATTCAGACTAGAGATAAGGAAGACATTTTTTACAATGAGGGTGGTGAGACACTGGCACAGGTTGTCTAGAAAGGTGGTGGATGCCCCATCCCTGGAAACATTCAAGGCCAGGTTGGAAGGGGATCTGAGCAACCTGATCTGGTTGGAGAAGTCCCTGCTCCTTGGAGGGGGGTTGGACTGGGTGGCCTTTGAAGGTCCCTTCCCACCCAAACCGTTGTATGATTCTATGAGTGGCAGCTGGGCTGCTACTGTGTGCAAGACAACTTGGATCTTTATGTGCTTGTCCCGCACATAAATTGTTTTGAGGTCTGAGAGACTCTTAAAAGTAACTGAGGGTAACAGGTCCATGTTTTTAGTCCTTTCTGCTCCCTTGTGATACATGAGAAAAGCTTGCAAATGTCCTTCTGTCTTGTAAAATCAGAAATACCAGGGGTATGAAGTCTGCTCTTTGCTGTATTTCCCTGGAGGCAACAGGTATGTCTCAGCTCTTGAAGGAGCAGCTGGGGTGTGCAGAGACAGCTCTTCTCCTTGTCTCTGGGAGCTAGGGAATGGGTGAGGAAAATACACAAAACACCCTCTGCCACTTTTCCATAAAGCCTTCTAAGAAAACTGGGGTAGGTGAAAATACATTGAAACACTGGGGAGAAAGTGACAGCTTTGAAAGAGGCTCCCTTGGCACCCTTTTACGTAGCACAAAGAAACACAACTGGAAAATTGCTTTTCCTTCCTATGCTGCCTTTGCAGAATGTTAGAGTTGGAAAAGCCACTTAACTCTCCCAGGCTGCATGGTTTTACTGCTGCCCTCCCTCCTGCCGCCCCTTGCGTGCTGCCTCGTCCCTCCCACGGGCACCCCGACCCATGGCAGTGGCACCCCTGTACGGCTGGAGGAGGCAGGCACCGGGGCAGCCTGTTTTTCCTGCTGCCCTCTCCCCAGCTGCGGGAACCGGTTACTGAACTAACATGAGAAAAGGCCTCAAAATCAGTTATTCTTCTGAAGTGGGAGCTCCCACTGGGACCTGAGGTCGCAGTGAGCTGGAGGGGGGGGATCAGTGGGCTGATAGTGCCAGTCGGCTGTGGAACTGCCTGGCAGAACTCAGGCTGTTGCCGCTTCCCTGAGTTTGAGATGAAATACAGGCAGGTGGGTATCTGATGAGTGCAGGTATGGTGCCTGCTGCAGCCTTCCTCTTGGTCCTCAGGTTGCTCCTAGATGTAGACACTCGTCACTGCGGTCTGGGAGGAGGCTTCTCTGACCCTTCCAGGCTCAGCAGCGTGGGCGCTGGGCAGTGCAGGTGTGGCGATGCTGAGCTTGGGGAGGACTTGACCCATTGAGGGCTCACCCGCTCCTTGGGTACGCCGCAATGGCACGCTTGGCCTGCTTGTTGTCTGCCGTCTTTGCCTGTGGCTGACTTAACTGATGGCTTCCTGAGGGTGAAGAGGGGTGGCGATGGCTGGGGTGGTGGGTACCGGCAGCATCGTCCTGCTGTCTTGACAGAGGCACATTTTCCTCCTGCTCTTGATGAGTCCTGGAGAGAAGACAAAGTCCTTTGCAAGGCGCTTGGGCTTTAGACAAGTGGAAGACTACTGTAAAATGGATGTATAAGGGAACTGCAGATGCTCTGGGGCCAAGTGCTCCATGTAACATCAGACTGCCCATCATGAGTGCTGCCCTCCACTTCTACTGACACTGTTAAAGTCACTTTCCAAACTGTCAGCTTGGAGCATCCTCTAGGTATGGACTGTAACTCATTCCATCATGTCCAGAGCACATTTGGCTTTCGCTGTAATGTCCTGTTTTATGCAGCCACCTCGGATAAGGGCTCTTAAATCTTCACTCCCACCATGGTATAGTAGGCTCCATTACATGCAGCCTTGACATAAAGGTTTTGCTATGGCGTGCCAAATTCTTATATCTCAAATTTAATCTTTTGAAAAGAAGGAGCGTTCAACCATATGGCCATCTTGAGTCTTCCCTCCTCTTTTTGGAAAGGGAAAAGTAAAGCTCAGTGTGGATTTGCAAGGTTAGTCCTCTACTGCGGAGCATCTCCCTGAGCGTGGCAGTGTGGCTCCTAGCTGGCATGTGCTGCTGACTGAGATCTCTTGGGTCCAATTTCAGCTTGGTTACTGACCTGAGAAGTGGCACAGGACAAATCAATCACTCCTTGCCTCAAATTTTCCATTAATAAATTGGAAAAAATACTGTTGCTTCCATTGTCTGGCACTGTGATAGTGCCATCATGAGAGAGACTGTACGAGACAAGTGTTATTTATTAATTTTCATTATGAATCCATTTGGTTTTGAACCGAACTGTTGCCTTTATAATTGGCTTTAATTTAGATCTGAGGTCACATGTGAGCTTTCCTCTGGAGTTGTCTTTACTGAGTTAGATGTTTGATGTAAACTAGCTGGCTGGCCTTCTGTTACAGTCAGTGTAGGAAGTGTCCCCTACAGGCAGGTGGTTAAATTCCAAATCAGCTGTGGCTGGTCCTGCCTTAACCTTCCTACATGTAATAAAAGATCCAAGTTGTCTTACATAGCTCTGTTCTCTTGTGAATCCTGTGCACTTGCATGTGATGATGGCATTTCCAAATGAAGTCTCTTTCCAAGTGTAGCTGTGATGCTTTGAAGGTGTCTACTGTATTTTATTTGGAAAATTTATTTGGAAAATACTTGCAAGATGCGTGGAGTTACCATTCCCAGCAGTTTACAAAGTCACCCTTCTTTAAGGGAAAACCCTCTGCTCTAAGGTGAGGTAATAACATGGAGCACTTGAAAATTATTCCCTTCTCTTGCTCGCTGATTGGTGTAGCAATTCTGCTTTTCCCAAGGTGAACTTGGCTTTAATGAGTCTTGATGCTGCTGTACTGCATATATATACTACGCACTCAGCCTTGGGCTCATCCTTGCAATGTCTTGTACTTTGGTGTGTAAACCATCTTTCACCATCTTGTTGGCATTTTGCTTCCACCTCTCTCTGAGCCCTGCCTGAGTCCTAACTGCGTGTCTGGACAGCTTCTCACCTAGGTGAGAGAACTTGAGTTGCCTACCTCCCTTCTGTCTCTTCTTTAGAATCATAGAAAGGTTTGGGTTGGAAGGGACCTTCAAAGGCCACCTAGTCCAACCCCCCTGCAAGGAGCAGGGACATCTCCAACCAGATCAGGTTGCTCAGAGCCCTGGCCAACCTGGCCTTGAATGTTTCCAGGGATGGGACATCTACTTTTGATCTTGAAGCAGGTTTTAGTTCTGATGACTGATTTTCCTTTGTGTCTAGCTCTCTCAATCTATTAAAACTATGATCACAATCTTATTTCTTTTCTTTACTGTCCTTTTTGCTCAATACAGCTGCTTGCAAACTTAACTTCATTCAAATGTGTTTTCCAGCTCTGTCGCTCAGCCGCCTTGCCTCCTCTACTAGCAATTGCATAGAGTCAGCAAAATCACCCTAATTCACAACTTTTAATCAGTCATTCCTGCCTAAATCCAATCTGTGGCTACAGAAACAGTAGCGAGTCACTATTCTGGCTGCTTCTATTTTGAGAAAGGAAAAAGGCGTGGAAGAGAAGGAGAGAGGAGGTGCCGCCTGCATGCAGAACTAGAAGCTAAGGTCCGATCTTTTTCCTGCATGACATAAATTGCCATTAAAGTAAATGGGATTTATATCCTGCAGTGAAGAGACAGACCTCAGGAGCTTTTCCTTGTCCTTCTGATTACCATAGCACTAAGAAGGTCATTAAGGTCTCTGTTTCACTTCTAACTGAGCACCTTTGACTTTTCAGAAGGGCTGAGGACTTCTACCACTTGCTGACCTTACTAGGAGCTAGGAGTATCCGGCATGTCCTGATGTGCAGGTGTGGATATCTGAGCCTTTGTGTCTGTGTTTGCTCTCTTTCTCCCAGGCTCACACTGTATTAGCTCATTCATCTGCAAAATTGAGGGAGCAGTAATTACCTGCTGACCAGGGGAGTTGTGAGTGTTAATGGCCATGCTACAAAGTGCTTCAATGATCATGAGCCTTGTGAGACCTGCTTGGTAGGTCTTCAAATGAGGCTAAACTCACAGCCCCCTTTAAAACCGCCTTGCCTTGGGCTGAGCTCTGGTTGTGCCTCCGTGCTGGGCTCGGATCGCCCAGTTTAGGTGCAAGGAGAGGGGCTGCATGCACCCTTTTCATGTGTTGGGTTCATACTGGTGGGACAGAACCCTGTGGACACAGGGATACTCTGCCTCCTTATCAGGGAAAAATGCTGTTATGCTAATGTATCCATAGGGATGCATACACAAGGATTTTTTTTCCTAGCATAACTCTTGCCCTGTGTGGGTTCATGTGGGGAACAGGTGGGGTTTGCTTCTCTTCCCAGGCATCTGCAAATGGCCATGGTGCATACGCAATTTGGCAGTGTAGCATATACGTTGTGTTGGATGTGTTTTCTATGCGGCAGGCTTGCATAGCACAAAACAACGTATGTCATATTTTTGTTTGGGAAACGCGAGACAGAGACATGAGAGACATTGCACAGGCTGTTTCTGTATCCACCAAGCATCAAACCCCTCCACCCTGGCCAAATCCCTGTCCAGTCAGAAGTCTGTGGTGTGGGTACAGTCAACTCTTTTTTTGCTCTGCGGTTGGACTGTCAGTTCAGGGTCAAGAAATGTGTACTTGGCAGTGGCAAAATAGCTCCTTTTCACGTGTCACAGCGGCGTGGGATGGTTGGTAGGCATCTTTTGATGGCTGAGGGATAACACATTTGTGAGAGCTCTTTAAGACCAAAAGTTTGGGCTAATGCAAGATGATCAAGGGCAGGTTTAAAAAAAGAATTAGGCACTGGAAAGCCATTGCAGCTCAATACCACGAGTGCAGCGACTTTGCAGAGTTTTATTTGCAAACGTCAGATCTCCAGAACAGCTGAATATCTGCCAGATTGAAAGTAACCTGACCTAAAAGCAAACAAGCAGAATATGTGAGAGACAAGCGTGTAAGTGATGGACGCCAGCAGCAGAGAAACAAGGATGTGATTATGTTTAAAGTGGAAGCTAAACACCCAGCATTAGAGCCAAGTGTAAGAGGGGAGGAAGGCAAGCGAGAGATGGAATAACAATCTTTAAGGGTGCTGCAGACAGTATGTACACAAATACGCTGGTTGCAGGAGTCACTGGCTCTTACTCATAGCTCTCAGCGCTGGAGAAGATGGCAGGACTGGCTTTTGCTACTGGGATTTCCTGTTCTGGATGTTTGTTTTATGGTTGAGAGGCAGCCTTATACCTGCAGAATAGGCAAGTCCTTCTCTGTGACACTTTGTTGGGCTGTTCTGGGAATTGCTAATGGCCAGGCTGTATTTTGAACAGAGATTTATGATCACCTTCCCAGTCAATTAAAATTCTAGATATTGCTAAGGCAGAATTCAATTAAGGTTAATTGGAGCTTCTGAAAACTGCTTTTCCAAAGGGAAACAGTGGTGGGATTGCAGTTCCTAGAGGGTTTCTAGCACTTTTAAATAACTTTCAGTTCTCTTCTTGCCTGACGCTGCTCTAATCTTCCCTCAAGCCCCACACTCGCTATTATCAGGCAATTCAAATGTTGATTTTTTTTTTCTGTCATAATTTATCATTTTGACTTATTTGTTCTTTTTAGGTCTTCTTCTAAAGGTGAGGGGAAAAAAAAAAAACCAAACCCTGCAGAAGCCTGGAAATGTTTTTGTATCAGTCCCAGTGGCCTGACATGAAAGATATATAGCCACTTCTAAGAATTTGACAACACTTCAGTAACAATTATCCAGACAGGTACAATAACAACTCCCTTTTCTTTTGCTGTTGAGAGGGATGATAAGGCTTTAATGAATTGTCAATAAAGATTAAAAAAGAATAAAATGAACAAAGAGTACAGAAAACAGGTGCAAATGAAATACCATTAAAATGCAACTCAGGTTTCCCATTCTACCCTAAATTTTATTTTCTTGGCATCAAGGACTATTGTGACAGTTCTTTGCACACTTGATTGAACTGGGAAAACACATGGGACTGTATCTTAGTCACAGAATGCAGAACATGTAGCTCTCTGCTCACAGAGCAGTCTCACGGAGGGATGAATAATCCTTTCAGCAGTTCATTTTGTCAGAATTTGCAACCCGTTGTTTACTGTGTGGGGACTAATAACAAAATGCCAATGAGGAATTAAAAAAGCGAGAGAAGGCGTGATATAGAGAGACAGAACAGCAACGGCTTGAGGGTCCCGCTCCTTCTCGCCCCCGTAGCGCGTGGTTGTCACTTGCCGACTGGAAGATTTTTGGTTGAGTTTTACTTTCCGTGATTTTGGGAGTAGATTAACATTTCCCTCTGCACATGCTCTGTGTTTTGCTGTTTAAAGGAGACGAGAGCAGCCCTTGACACAAGTGTTTTTAGCGTTTCCCTCTCTTCATGGGAGATAAAGTGAGGCAAAGCCATGGGCAATTATTGTGTAGAAGTTAAAGGGAAAAGTTTCTTTGATAAGAGATGATTGTGTAATTATACAATTGCCAAAGGAGAGGAGCATGTAGGTGGATGCACTTTCTGATGTGTGATTACTAATGAATTCTATGTATTCCTTGTGGAAAAGAGCCACAACTGTAAAATTAAATAGTCAATGCCTCTTTGATTAAAGGGTTTGCAGCCACTGATGTCCTTTATCAAAATACAGTGAGCTTTGAAGGAACAGCAAGAATAACAAACCTCGGCTTCAAGTAAAGCAGTCGGAGTGGAGAAACTTTACAGAAGTCTCTTTCTCTAGGAAATTCGTTTATAGCATTTTCTAGAAACAGAATCATTTTGCCTGGGAAAATGATGGGTAGGCTATTACCAGGAGGCATGCAGCTGCTGAAGTCATGGCCAGCACCATACAGCAGATGGGCAGAAGGCACTAGATTCAGTGTCACGTTTGGGTGCATGAGTGTTGTAGTTCAGCCCCGATTGGGACCAGACTATGCAGTCTCTCTCTCGCTCCCCCCACCCTCCGAGAGAACAGGGGGAGATGGTATAAGAAAAATGGCTCAAGGTTTGAGATAAGGACAGGGAGAAATCCTTAAAGTTACCGTCATGGGCAAAACAGACTCGACTTGGGGAAAACTATACATTTATTTCTAAAACTAGCAGGAGAATGAGACAGGGAACAAGATAAACCTCCCCCCACCCCTCCCTCTTCCCAAGCTTAACATTATCTCTACTACCTTCCCCTCCTGAGCAGCACAGGGGGGAAGAGGGAATGGGGGTCGCAGTCAGTTCATCACACGTTGTTTTATGCTGCTACTTTGTCGTCGGGGGAAGAACTCCTCACGTTCCTCCTCTGCTCCATCGTGGGGTCCCACCCATACGCCATAGTCCTTCATGAAACTGCTCCAGCGTGGGTCATCTCTTCCATGGGGTGCAGGCCCTCCAGAACAGCTGTCCCAGCGGGCCCTCCATGGGCCACAGCCTCCTTCAGGCCTCCACCTGCTCTGGCGTGGGGTCCTCCATGGGCTGCAGGTGAATCTCTGCTCCTCCGTGGACCTCCATGGGCTGCAGGGGGACAATCTGCTCCAAGATGGTCATCACCACAGGCTGCAAGGGAATCTTGGCCAGGAGCCGCATTACTCCTCCCCCTCTTTCTCCACTGACCTTGGTGTCTGCAGCCGTTCCTCACAACAGGCTGGCAGACGCCTCTCAGGATCCTTTTTACATCTTATTCACTTCTCATCTCCTCTCCACTTCTTGCAGCCAGGCCGGGCCGAGTTGGGCCCAGTTGGCTGCCTGGCAGGAGGCCAGAGGGTGAGGCCTGCAAGGCCTCCCCCTCTCTGCCCCCGCTCAGCTGCTTCACATCTTCTC